>NLAL01000209.1:0-29629 GCA_002374735.1 Metschnikowia sp. 13-106.1
TAAACTCTTTCGAGCCAAGCCTGTATATATCTGTTTGATCGTTCGGAGGTCCTGTATCGAGATTAGGTAAATCTCAAGTCTAACAGATCAATAGGAGCGCAAGTGGTTTAGTGGTAAAATCCAACTTTGCCATAGTTGGGCCCCCGGTTCGATTCCGGGCTTGCGCATTTCTTTTTTCTTCTCTTCCGCGACTTTATTTTGTTGCTTTCTGGGGCATTTCTTTTTTTTGCGGCTTTCATCTCTGACTCTTCACTGGTTTCTTCTACTAAAAATTGGATAATTTCCGCGGAAGCAAAGTGTCTATGACATTCCCGGATGCTAAAAAAGCTAGGTTATGCAGTATTTGCATACAAAGCCAGAGATTCGATCCTAAATCGGATTTTATAAACCAATCAGGGTCCGCGGGCCGACGCGTCACTGCAAGTCAAAACGGTCGCAAGAAGAATTAGGCGTTCGTCCCAATGCGGTAACCGAGGATAAATAAGCTCGGAAAAACGTGCATCAACCTATCTACTACCATCTACTAACACATCCTGCTCGACCTCAATCAGTTGGCTGGTTCCTGCAGTTCTCGTCTGTATACAAGCAAGGCGTTTCCCGCGTGTAGTTCATTTATTTCCTTCGATCTCCGTCTCTATTGTTGGACTGTATTTGCTTTGCCTAGTGCGCTCCTGCACTCATCACCTCTATAATGAGCAGATTGCGAAGCTTCCCGGGTAAATCACTATTCACCACGGACATGGAAGAACGCAGGAAACAGTTTTTTTATTCTTTAACCTTGGTTAAGCTTTGAAGCCCTAAGCGAACCACATTTTATTTTTTCCGCTTATTTTTTGGGGCTTCTCGTTCCTATCCTCCCTTATTTCCTTCCATCGTCCTTTGCTACACCTCTACCTGTAGGCTGAGATTTAGCTGCGACTTCCTCTTCCCCGGGCAGTACATCTCAGCGCGCTTATTTATACGTCTTCTCATCCGCCGCATACTTTCTCTAATTCTCAACTGTACATTGTGGTCGTGCTTCACAATCGCCTTACACTTTGGCTCCAAAACGGCATCAACATATCTCTGCTCTGCGCACTAGTCTGGTGACTACTTAAAAGGTTCCTGCTCCCCCAGTGTAGTCCAGCTTTCATCAAGACTATTACATCTCCTCAGACAGACCAGACATCTTTCCAGCCCACTTATCCTCTCAGTCATCGAAAAGAACTACTCATAATGGGAACACGCACATGTGAAGATTCCATTGGTGAAAACACTGACTTCTTTGCGGCCAGAGTCTCGTCTGTATTCGTGTTGCTAGTACTCTCGGCTGCTGGCTCGTTTCTTCCACTACTAGCGATCAAGTTTCGCTACCTTGGAATCCCGAAGTCCGTGATTTTCGTCACCAAGTACTTTGGTAGTGGTGTCATCATTGCAACCGCATATATCCATTTGCTCGGAGAGTCAGAAACCAGTCTCACCAGTCCATGCTTGGATGATAGCTGGATCGACTACTCGTACTCGTCGGCCTTGGCCTTGGCTGGAACTCTTGTCATGTTCCTCATTGAGTTGTTCGTGCACAGGGCCGTGGACAAGAAGCAACAGCTCGGTCAGTTACACTTACCCCATGAACATTCGTCCAATGAGAAGAAGTCCGATACGGAGTGCCAGGTTGTGGCCGACAATTCTGAGGACTCTGAAGAGACCTCGCCTTCTAAGGGTGGAAAAGTGTCTACGCGTAAAGAGGATGTGTTCAAGACTTTGGTCAATATCTACCTTCTTGAGTTTGGCATTGTGTTCCACTCGGTGTTTGTGGGACTCTCGCTTGCTATTTCCGGAGACCAGTTCAAGACGTTGTTTGTGGCAATTTCCTTCCACCAGTTCTTCGAGGGTTTGGGCTTGGGGTCTCGGTTCGCTACTGCCCTGTGGCCTGCAGGCTTAGAGCGCATGCCATGGTACCTTTCGCTCGCGTACTCCATCACTACACCTGTGGGTATTGCTGTGGGGCTTGGTGTACGGCACCTCTACTCGGATAATAGTCCCACTTCGCTTATAATAGTGGGGGTATTTGACGCATTCTGCTCGGGATTGTTGATCTACAATTCATTGATTGAACTTTTGGCACGTGACTTCTTCGTGGACCCTGTGATGAGACACTGTAGCAACGCCCGGCTTTTCGTGGCCTTGGGGCTGTTTATTCTCGGAACGTTTCTCATGGCTTTGATTGGAAAATGGGCTTAATACACGAGACGTGGGTTATAGAAACATCGTGCATGCCTGGTTATGCAATGACCACCCCACAATTTTCGAAGACACTAGGAAATATCTGCGTGCTTTTAACTCCTCTACATTGTTGTCCACCGTCCCGCACCAAGTAATGCTAGATGGTAAGCGATGCCTGACTAACGTGCTAACGTCATTCCAAAAAAAAAACATTTTTTATTTCCAAAATACTGTAGATCACAAGGCTCCTGCAACCAACAATCCAGTGTCCATAGCCCCAACTATTACACCAATCATTAAACCCACCTTTAAAAAAACCCGCTTGCATGCACACCACTACACGCCCGCGCATAGCTTATCACCCACTCCACCATCCTACACTTCCTCTCCCCCCGCCAGCAACTTCTTCACCATGGACTTAAGCCCTGGCGCCCTGACCCCGTTGCAATATGGAGATGGCGGCGGCAAGCTTTACGGCATGGAGAACTTCGGCAATTCCTGCTACTGCAACTCCATCCTCCAGTGTCTTTATTACACCACGCTGTTTCGTCGGAAACTCCTCCAACACCGGAACTCCCCCCATGAACAGAAACTCGCGGTGCCCGGGTCTCATCCCCACAACTATCAGGTGAAATATGACCAGCTCTTTGCCAAGAAATTGAAGGAGCAAGGTAAACCCGGACCAGCACCCAGTGCGTCTGCTAAGTCGGAGAACCCCGACGCGTCAGGCCGCCCCTTAATCCGAAACTCGTTTTTCGGCAAGTTTGGAAGCTCCTCCACCTTTGTTCTTAATAACGATGCTACGTTCTCTCATCCTAGCTACCGCAAGTTGGGGTACCTTCAGAATGCACTACGGTGCGAGTCGCTTTCCACCGAGCAGAGACTCTTGATACAGAAAACCCCGGATTACCATGACCTAGAGATTTTAGTCACACGGCCTTCCATAACTGCAGCCAATTGCTCCAACTCAGCGTCTTCCAGTAATGCCACGGCCTCTACTCCGGCTACTTCTGCAGAGAAAGATGAACAGGCGGACTCCGGGCCGCTTTCTTCCGCTGTGGCTACTCCTGGTCTGGCCTCGGGGCTGATGGACCCCTTGCCACCATCGTCTCGATCCAGTCATGTGGTCATTGGTATTCCGAATCCGGAACCACAACTCCAGGTGCCCATAACACCCTTCAATGCCAATCCTTCAGTGGACCTGCGGAAAAGGGCTGCGTTGGTGAACGGGCCCATTCTCAATGTCGACCTGCCACTACTGCCTCTTCTGCAGGAAGCCGGTGACTCATGTCTATTGTATGCCCTCAAAGATCTCTTTGAGGCCATGGCAGAGAACCAGTCCCAAATCGGGGTGGTTTCGCCCTTGCACTTCATCACCAAGTTGAAGGAGAAGAACTTTCTTTTTCGCCAGGCAAACATGCATCACGATGCCCACGAGTTCTGCAATTACCTCGTCAACGAGACAATTGAAAGCCTTACTTCCGAAATGGGTGCCCCGACCAACTGGTGTACTGACATCTTCCAAGGCTTGATCACCAACGAAACAAAGTGCCTTTTGTGTGAAAAGGTCACCTCCAAAGATGAGACTTTTCTCGATCTATCTATTGATATTCCCCCGGGAGAGAGTGCCTACTCATTGACATATTCGCTCAATAACTTCTCCAAACTGGAGCACCTCAACCACCAAAACAAGTTCTACTGCAACACGTGCCTGTCGCTCCAGGAGGCAGTCAAGACCATTAACCTTAAAAAGACTCCTGAAGTGTTGATCATCAACTTCAAGCGTTTCAAATACGACGAGAAACTTGATCGTATGGTCAAGCTCTTCGACTCCATACTGTATCCATTAAGTCTTCGCTTGTTCAACACAACAGGGGGGCTGTCGAAGTGTGCAGATAAAGAACACACGGGCTGCGATGCCAACGAAGGTTTCTCGTTGTATGGTTTATATGCTTTGGTGGTGCACATTGGAGGTGGGCCCATGCACGGGCATTACGTTGCACTATGCAAAAGCCAAGGCGGACTCTGGTTTCTTTTTGACGACGAGACTGTTGAGCTAGTTGAAGAGTCATACGTGTTACGATTTTTCGGAAACGGGCCTGGCTTGGCAAGCGCTTATATCTTGTTTTACGAGAAGATAGACACTGCGGTCAACGGCACGGATTATGGCATTGATTTCAGCAAAATCTACAACGGCAGTGACTTTTCTATGGCTTCGCCAACAAAGGACACAAGCTCTACCAACACAGCTGCAAACACCAGTTTCGTATACCCCGAGTACCCCGCAGGTTCCGATCTGGATGTGAACAGCTTGAAGGAAAGCAGCTTCGAGAAGGACGACAAGAGTATTAGCCGAACAACATCTCTCTTGAAAAAGACGTTTTTGTTCGACACGAAAAACCTGGAGAGCAGTGCCGAGCCCGCGCAGAAACCCCGTCTGGCCGGGGAGAGTCTGGCCGGATCTACCGCACCAGGTGGGAAGTCAGAGAAAAAACTGTGGGTGACAGGTCTAAAACGACGCGAGTCTAAAGCAGACACCAGCGTCACGGACCGCAAGTCATCAGTGAGCAGCGTCAAAACAAATACGAGTACCACGTGCAGTGAAGCCGAGGAAGATAAAACAAAGCGTCGGGGAAGCATCTTTAGTTTTAAGCGCAAAAAGTGAGGCTTAAGGTACGAAAAATCAAGAAAAAATTTATTCAGAGCAATGGGTGCAACGGATTCGCAGCCGCGCCCCTGCGCCTACTCCGAATGACGCATATGGAGGCAAAAGCGATATCTAGCGCGATGTCACGTGAAGATGACTGATACGCGGACTGGGGCGAGTATAATAAGCGGCAAGATCGCACGGTCTTTAGTGAGTCACAACCATTCTTTTCCACATCATGGCCAAGTTCAACGTGATATCGCCTACTCTCGAGACTAACTCGTCCACCAAAATCATCACACTCGCCGCCGGCTGTTTCTGGGGCGTGGAAAGAGTCTTTTCCAAATATTTCAAATCTAAAGGCTTGGTGGACATCAAGGTTGGTTACGCCAACGGATCCGTCACCATCCCCGACGTCACATACAAGCAAGTGTGTTCCGGCTCAACTGGGTACGCCGAGTGTGTCCAGATCTCATACGACGCACAGGTTCTCCTGCTCAAGGAAATCTTGGACATTTTCTTCCGGATCCACGACCCAACCACAGTGAACTCCCAGGGCCCCGACGTGGGAACGCAGTACAGAAGCGGGATCTTTACCCATTCTGCAGAGGACCTCGACATTGCCAAGAACTGCAAAAACTACTTTCAAGCCGAATGGTACCCCAAGAACCACATCGTCACAAGCATCGAGCCCATCCAAAACTGGTACGATGCCGAGGACTACCACCAGAAGTACTTACAAAATAACCCAGGCGGTTACGAATGCCCCACGCACTTTTTGAGAACAAAGCCTAAGGTCTAACTCCAGCTACAACTTGGGTTACACATTTAGGGTAAGATTATAGAGACACGGTGTCAGGTAATAAAGGAAAGAAAAAGAGAACTCATGTAGACAAAGGCACTCAGGGTAAAAGGCCAGCATAGCATTACTTCGTATAGCGTGATTTTTCAAACAATGTGCTCTGTATAAGGTCGTGCTTGACCCGTCGTTACACGGCAGGCCACATCGCCAGAGTACATTGTAATGCAAGGTCGACTCTAAAAAAAACATCCATATGCATTCCAGCAAAAATAATTACCGATTAAAGTCATGAGTCTAATCTTCGTTATTCTTTAGGCTTCTGCTTCCAATTTGCATCAAAATCGGCCAACCAGAAAAAAGCCCGGATTACTCATGTTGTGGTTGCGTAACCCTGTATTTTGCATTCATAGTGCGCAACATACGAGCGCACGTGGTAGTCAGTAAAAACAGTCAGTAAAAACACCAAAAGGGAAGCCAAAAATCAGCCACGTGATCTATTGAAACACAAACACAAACACAAACACAAAGCCACAAAAACACAGGCCCTGTATTCTATTTAAAGCCCACAAATCTCTCATAATTTTTGCACTACTCGATGTTTCAGTTCATGTTGCTCTTGTTAGATAATGGTGACGCACCTCACCAGACAGAGGAGACTACACGACACCACACAATTACTAAACGGGGAATAATCATAGAAAAAATTACATGTGATATTAGTATATGCTATGGTAATCGGAACAAGAGTAGCCAAAAAAACGCGCCACAGTTCGCCAAGGGAAAATACCGATATCCTTGAATTTGGGTTGCCACGTGACAAGCGTAGTCATCGCTATTGTTAGGTGCATGGCCCTATGCAGAATATTTTATTATAAAAGCTTAAGTTGGGCAAAACCCCAACAGAAGATTACACAAAAGGGAAACAAGAAGTTAAATCCGACCAAAATTAGAGTTTGGATTAAAGCTTGAACAATGTAGTTGTGCATGTAATACGGAGTATGAAGTAAACTGGCCCGGAAATATCTCTCCTAAAATAGTAACTTCCGAGCCTATCCTAACATTTGAATGTCTTCGGAAAAGAAAATGGAATAGCCAGTTTCAATATGTCCGAAACGTATTTATACCCGGAACAGCTTACCAAAATATAAACGAGCAACAGAGATTAAATAGATGGTATTTGAGGTACTGAGGTACTGAGGTACTGAGGTACTGAGGTACTGATGGGTACCTTCCTGGCCTCTGGCTAGTCCTCTTGTTTTAGTGGTGTATTACAAGTAATTTTACAGATTTACTGAAGCGTTATTATAAGAAAAAATACTCAATTCGAAGAGTTCTACAGAAAAATATGCATGAGTCACTATGCACCAGTTACTACATAGACTAATTACTAGAGATAAATTGTAACTAAGAGTAGACTTACGACAGAGACTAATCGCTAAAAAATGTTCATTTCTATAAATAAATTAATTATTGAAGAAAGATTAATACTAGGCTACAAACTTTAGAAATAGACTGGGTGTATTCTTGTGGATATGTCCAGAGCCTTTAAATATTTTCTGGTTGAAGATGCTAAGAGAAATCAGGCAGCCAACATAAATTATAACTTTTTTTTTCCGAATAAACGGTTATTGTTAGATACGGCCCACCAGTTTCAATTTCCTGATTAACTATTCACCACTGGATCCGCCCCGTTTACCAGCTCTAATTGTTCTGGGAGTAGTGTGCCTGGTGGTCTAAAAGAAGACAGACATTCTAGATAAAGACTAGTTTAGCCAATATGACTTATCTGCTATAGATTCTTATAATTTAGAAATATAAGCCTCGGAGTGTCTGTACAAAATGAGAGACTGGAACTACACAGACTCCAGATTTAGACCTTAGTATGTAGATGAGTCAATAGCGTCATATTGAGTTGGATATCAACAGTATATACGTGGTACTGAAAGCAGACACATTCACACATTCAAAGACCTATATCAAAATATAATTCATTGTAAGTGTTATACTTTATCTATCTATCTGAGTACTGGTGGAACTAAGGTTATGAGCACTGGACGCCTCTCGCAGCATATAGACTTGGGCACTATACACCAAGTATTTTAGAACGTCATAGCAGAGACCACATGATGTGGTACTACTGAAGTTTCATTAATCAATATCTTTGCTTTCTTCAGATCCCGATTTCGAGATCCCATTCCATACATCCCATTTCTTTGATACGCACTCATGAGGCCATGGTTATGAGCACCACTAGACCATGACACAATGCACGTAATTCTAAATTCCAGAATAATAAAACATATATTAACTTTTTCACCTAAGCCATTCAAAAATCGGTCCCCGAATATACACTCCCACCAAACAACAAACCTAAACCCCAAATATATTACTGGGTACTTCCCTCTGCTAGCACTTGGTATGGACGTGCAGTCCGTGGAACCAGAGCGCGCACGCGTCTCTAGCACTCAACATTCTCATCAGGTCAATCAGGCATCAAGCTTTAGGAACTCCAAAATCCACCCACTCACCCAAACGCTTAACCCAAATTCATCCAGAAGTTTAAGCAATCTCACATTATTCATCCAAAGCTGAAGCCAATTATCAGTATCAATAGCAAACAATGTCTCTCTGGGTCGACAAGTATAGGCCCAAGAAGCTCGAGGGCTTACTGTTCCATGAGAACTTGACCCGGTCTCTTAAGGCGCTAGCGTCCACCGGCGACTTTCCTCACTTGCTTGTGTATGGCCCTTCAGGAGCAGGCAAAAAAACACGCATCTATGCCACGCTCAATGAGTTGTTTGGAGCGCAGGTCGACAAGTTGAAGATCGATGTTAAGACCTTCACCACGTCGTCCAACCGCAAGCTCGAGTTCAATGTGTTGAGTTCTCCCTACCATTTGGAACTCACCCCCTCTGATATGGGCAACAACGACCGTGTGGTGATCCAGGATCTCTTGAAAGATGTGGCTCTGACGGAGCAGGTGGATTTCCTGAACCAGGGCAAGGCCAATATCAAACACAGGTTCAAGGTGGTGGTGATCAATGAGGCTGACTCCTTGAGTAGAGATGCACAGGCTGCTTTGCGGAGAACCATGGAGAAGTACTCGTCCAATATCCGTCTCATTATGGTATGTAATACCATCTCCAACATCACGGCACCCATCAAGTCGCGTACGTTATTGATGCGTGTTTCTGCTCCTTCGGCATCGGAAACTGCTGCCGTGCTACACTCGGTGGCAGTGAAGGAGAATGTTCGGTTTTCTTCGCCAGATGAAGCTGCCATCCAGGGTTTTTTGCAGAAAGTGGCCGAGGCCGCAGAATATAATTTGCGCCGGGCTCTCTTGAGCTTCGAAACCATTGCAATGCAGACTGAGACGGTGGACGTGGCCAGGATCGACCCCAATGTGGTGTCTTTGGACTGGGAGGTGCTCATCCATAGCATCGCACGGTCCATGGCCCAGACTCAGTCGGTGTCCAATTTGGCCAAGTTGCGTGTAACCTTCTACGAGTTGTTGTCCCACTGCATCCCAGCTCGGCTTATTTTGAAGACTCTTACGTTGAAGTTGGTGTCGATGCTCCCGCAAAAGTCACTTGACATAGTCAACCTCGCTGCGGTGTTTGATGAACGCTTGAGTTTGGGCTCCAAGGCCATTTTTCACTTGGAGGGCTTTGCTGCAAAGACAATGGTTATCTTGTAGGAGATCAAAATAAAATACATCATAGAACGAGACATTTCCATTCTAAACTAGTACCATGGTGTGGCGTACTGGCCCTGTACACCCGTACACCGCGTCTTCTCTCCGCACACTGTACGTCTAATCTCTATCTCTCTATCCACACCTTTATACATGGACTACATTAAGAAAACGATATGGGGCCCCGACCCCAAGGAACAGGTATGTTATATGAAGAGAAGACGCACATGATCTCAACCAATTAAACCACTGCGCAGAACCACCTTTTGACCAGTCTGTTTGTTGAAGTATGATGTCGAATCGCATAACTAACAGTAGATGAGAACAATCAATCTGTTGCTCCGCAAGAACAAAAGAGAGCTCGACCGATCGCTTAACCAGTTGCAGCCGTTGAAGAAGAAAACAGAGGGCTTGGTGAAAAAGTCCGCCAAGAGCGGCGACTACAAGTCGGCCAAGGTCTATGCACGCGAGCTTATCAACATCCATAACCAGTACAAGAAGCTCCACATCTCCAAGACAAAGCTAGAGTCCATCACCATGGCAATAAATGAGCAGTGGCAAATGAAAAAGTTGACGCAGTCGTTGCAGTCGTCGACGGGGATCATGAAGGATGTCAATTCGTTGGTTCACATTGGGGTGATCAGTGGCACCATGCAGGAACTCTCCAAGGAGTTGATGAAGGCCGGAATCATCAATGAGATGATGGATGATATGGTGGACCTTGATATGGACGACGAGTTGGAGGACGAGTCTCAGGAGGAGGTCAACAAGATCATTCAATCCTTGACCGAAGACAAATTCAGTAAGGTCGAAACAGAAGTCCCTGCTACAGGCTTTACTGAAGACGTTCCGGCCGTGGAAAGCGAAGGAGAGGATTTGGGAATGCTCGACGAGATGCAGCAGAGACTCAAGGCACTCCAAGAGTCATAGGCTCAACGCGGGACAAGGTCAAAGGGCCTTCTAATTTCTAGACTACCATACATGCGGGTATTCTCTAAGTCGAATAATGCTTTTTGGTCTCGATAACTTTCTTCAATCTCAAAAAAGCTCTTCAATTATGATAGCTTTGTCAATCTAGTCGCTCATGCTATGTTGAAGACTAGGTTGACCATGATGCATATGGCTATATAGGCGACGCTGGCCACCAATCGGGAGCCATAAGAATATGCAAATGGATTAGCAAAGTTGCTAGGGAAGAACAAAGCTTGATTCTGAGAGCGTCTTTCGTCGTTGGTGGACCGAAACTCTTTGATTTTGGTGTTCACTAGTGTGAATTTGCCTGGCACCGCTTCGTCAGAGATAAAGTCATGTCGCATATGAGGGCACACGACACTCACCAAGACGCTGGAATCAATGAGAATATGTTCCACTGGAGATACTTTTAAAGATTCAGCTCTGAAGTTGGCTTTTATGCCAGCTGTTGGTTTTGTTATGCTTCGTTTATTCAAGGTGGCCACATACGAAAGAACCACTCCAGACTGAACTTTGCTTTCACTCTGTGATTTCGTCACTTGCTCGGGCATGAAGAAGTAATTGGAGTGCACTACCTTGCTGCCTCTGAAGGGTCTATATTGAACGCTGGACTGGAAGTCCATGATGGTCTTCTTGCTCAATGGGGATTTGGCTGCGTTCTTGAGAGTCGCCAGACTCGGCTTTGAGGGAAGCCTCACATTTTCAACAGGGGCTTGTGGAGCGGCTTCAACCTGTGGGGGAGTATCTCCAGAACCGCCTGGAAGAGTATCTCCAGAACCGTCTGGAAGAGTATCTCCAGAACCGCCTGGAAGAGCCATTGCTGGATTTTGGTATTGCTCCTTGAATCTAATCAAACTATCGAGGAACAGGTCGTCTGGGTCAGGGAGAACCGTTGCTATTGCACCCAAATGGACTTGCACGATTAAGACCGCAAGCAAGTGTCCATAGGCCACCATCATGAAACCGTTACTCAAGTACTGTTTTGAAAAAGAGCTTCAATGCAAGTGACACAATATGATGTCAATGAAGTCAAAATATTTATCTTTATAACCAGGATATTCGGGCGTGGATTTAGACTGCGGATAAATTTATTGCTCGGGAGATTTTGTAATCAATGTATTAATGCAAGAATATATAGTGTGGTGGATAGCAAGTATGTGCGTCACAAAAGGAGAGGCACAAAGTTGCCTGCGAGGTTGCAGCCACCAACAAATGCAGGGGGTGCTTCTAAAGAGCGGCAGCCAATGCTGCAACCAAGAGAGCAGTGGGGATCATCTTCAGGGATCCCAGACTGGCCAAGGAAGTGGTTCCGTTACGGGCAGTACTTCCAGTTTGGGGAGTAGCCCCGTTACCGATGACAGTTCCGGTTTGGCTAGTAGTTCCGTTTCCGGCAGTAGCAGCAGCAGCAGCAGCAGCAGCAGCGGCAACATTGGCCTGCTTCACCTTTTGGACTCTGAGGCCAGTGTATTGAACCTCGGGCTCGGTCTCCAATTGGGGTGTGGACTCAATCTCAGACTTCTTTTGTGCGACACTGTAGTCGCTCATTCCATCCGAGTATTCGAAGTCAGAGGGCTTTCCATCGCTATTCAAAGTGTTGATATTCTTGATCACCTCAACGTTCTCAATCACCTCGATTTTGTCCACGTCCTTGGGGTTGTCGATGTAGTCAATGATACCAACATTGTTGATCTTCTCAATGTGCTTGACACCGTCAAGGTACGATGGGTCGTCGATGTGCTCGACATTCTTGACCTTTTCGATGTTCTCAATGGAGCCTTTGGAAACAAAAATAGGTCTTTGGTGCTTCGACAATGCTGGCTTGGTATCAGGAAGAGCTTGGATGGAGACTTTTTCTGCGTAGTAGTATTGGTCGTCCTTGCCATCACATTCATCTTCGTTGAAGTCCATGAATGCTTCATCTCCAGCAGGAGGAAGCATCTCTTCGATGTTCACCACGTGCTCAATATTTTCAATGGTACCAACATTATCTGCCAACATATTCTTGGAATGCTCGACGGTTTCGATGTTCTTGATGTCTTCGATGTAGCCGATGTTCTCCAAGTTTCTGAGGTTCTCCACCTTCTCAATGTTTTCAATGAGCTCGACATTCTCGATATCACTCTTCTGGAACTCTGGTACAATACCACTGGCAGTAAACTGGACTTCCTGGCCTGGCACAGCAAAGATGGACACTTCTTCGATGTTGTTGATTCTCTCAACGTTGTTGATATTTTGCACATCTTCGAGACTCTCGACATTCTTGATGCTTTCGATGTTGTCAATGTACTCAATCTTGGCCAAGTCATCGAGGCTGTCAAGATTCTTGATGTTTTCAATCTTGTTGATGTTGTCGATGTTCTTGATATCTTCAAGGGAATCGATTTCTCTGATGATACCAACATTGACAATATTCTTGATGTTGCCAGTGTGCTTAATGTCTTGAATATTCTCAATGTGCTCCACCTTGTCGATGCTTCCAACATTGTCAATCTCACGCAAGTCATCAATGTACGACACTGTGTCGATGTTGCCAATGTACTCCACATCACTAAGCCTGTCGAAGTTGTTAAGCAAGCCGACCTTGTTGATGTACCCAATCTTGGTTTGATAGGTGTAGTCATCATCAGAAGCGGCAGGTGCAGAAGGGTCCAAGTCTTCAAGGTCGTCTTCAAACTCATCTTCAAACTCTTCATCCGAATCAAGCAATTCGTCAGATGGAGTCTTCTTGGGGTCAACCTTGAGCCACTGAGCCTCAGCTGCTGGGGGGCCAATATTGAATGCAGAAAAGATGGCGGTCTCCCCCAGCTCTTGCATGAACTGAGAGTAAAACTGCGACACAATAAAGTCCCGAATAGCATCGGAGGTTTCGGAGTTGGCAGCCACCAAAGAGTCATAAAGGAATCTGAAGCAGTCAATCTGCTGCATCAACTCAGAATTTTCTTTCAAGTTATCAGGAATCTCTGAGTTGGTTCCAAATAAAATGCCATTGATCTGGGCAAACTTGGACTCCGATACTGAAGACTGGCCTTGTAGCGAGTCAAAGGAAAAGGAACACGAGTGGTCATCGCTGGAGATGGAGAAGACTAAAGGCCCCGAGCTGGGGTCCTTGTTCACTTCAATCTCCACGTCCACCTCTTCACTGTCCAAGGTGTGCACCAAGTTCTCCATGGTGGACTGAGCAAACTGCTGAGTAGCGGCATCACCGGGAACCACTTGAGCTGTCACGGCTGCAGAAACTCGGTAGGAGTCTTGCTGCTTTGCGGCCACAAAAGTGCCCAAGGACACAAGGACTAAGAATGGAAGCTTCATTGCTGGTTAGGAAGATGTAACACAGGAATGGGAGGGAGGAGAGCAGGAGCTAGAGACTAGGAAGATGTTGTAGGATTGCTTGAGATTCGAGAGCGGGTGCAGTGCAAAGGGGTGTTGAGCTGCTGGTAGCTGAAAATCTGTGGGTGGATACAAAAGAAAAAAAAGTGGAGGGGAAAGGGCGATATATATATACCTGGGGCCCTATTTTGTACATGCCGCACACGAAACGATTGCAAAAAAGGTGCGTCACCAGCAGAGGAAAAAGTGCCACTATCATAGGGGGAAAATAGCGCGCTTTGGAATACCCTGCATTAATGTGGTCGGGAGATACAGAATTCCCTTTTCCGCTTGAGCCGTCCGTTTTTGTGGAACATCTTTGGTATGCCGAGGAGAGCCACAGCAGATTGAGTCCGGATTAGGCTCGTGCCTGCAGGAAACACCCCAAACTACTCATTTGTCCCCACCGTATGTACCGGTACTAAGTTGTAAGTTGTACCAGGCAGATGCAAAACCTATTGAAGATCCAGAAGCAGACATCGACCCAGAAATTTTCTTAAGACTCATTTTGAAAGAAATAAATTTAGGTGCTGGGATGATGAATTGAATTGGTGATTTTTCTGCTTCAACCAAATTACCCAGTTCCCCAGTTCCCCAGTTGACTCTAAGCACGTCAATTGACACTTGATTAAAACTTGAAGCTTGAAATGTGACCCTAAAAACTCAAAACTTGAAACTCGGTTGATACTCGATTGTCACTTGATGACCAATCAAAAGTTACTTAATTGAAATCATCAATAGCTCCAAAGCTTTTTTATGCACGCTTGCTGAGTTCCTTGGTCCAGCCATGGAGCTCGTCGGTGATGTGGGTCAATTTGATAACCTGCTGCTCAATTCCATTCAACTCCGCCACAAGCTCCTGAAGCTCCCGCTTTGTTTGGGTCATATGTGCAGTGTTGGTTTCCAAGGCACTCAACTCCTGCTCGAGCTTGATGTAGTTGAGAGACTGGTTGGTGTTGAGGTTCTCCAAGAGGTTCAAGTCGATGGTGGAGACCTCGGTGTCGGACTCAATCATGAGACGCATTTGGTTGAGGGCGTGGTGGATGAGCTTGCCACTGTCCAGAGACGCCATATGTGCAGTAGTTATGAAGTAGTAGGTGTTGTTAGTTTAGACTGTTGTGGCTAGTTGAACAGGTGGAATGAGATTGGGCTGTATATGCAGGCAGCAAGATATACCACCATTGAAACTAAACCCTTTAACAAGTATAACAAAGCAACATTTTATCGGGTCACAAATATTATGGTTTTTTAACCTTTGGTTTCAGACTTGTATCAGTTTTATTCTCTATTTACAGCAACAAGTGCACGATGAGCTTATATCTGCCTCATCTCGTCAACCTCTTCATTGAGCACCTCCACCCCAACTTTTTTCACCTCCACTTTCAGCATCTCCAATATTCCCGTTTAACGCCCCCTATAGAGTCTGTACTCCGGAAGCTTGGACATCTGGACATTGGCCCATTTTTTCGTGGGTTTAGCATTCATCACCTGCACGTAGTCCACCGGCTCCGGCTTGTCCACCAACACCGTTGGACTCACTCTGACCTTGGAAGTCTCGTCGATAATCTCGAAAAGCCCAGGCAATTTGTCGGAAGCCTTTCTCAACGCCTCACGGGCCACCTTGTCGTGGATCTTTCCCAGGATCTCAAAGAGCACCTTTCCAGTGGGAACTCTACATGCCCAGTGGTCAAAAGCACCTTTACCTTTTCCCATTCTGGTCTGGTTTCCCTTGATACACACTGGAGTGTTACACGTGAATCGGGTCACGAGCTTGGCTCCCTGGGGCCGGATCTCTCTCAGAATCACCTTATCGGCTTCCTTCAACTGTGTAGCGGTCATACGCAAACCGTTTGACTTCAATCTGAGTCCGTATTGGCCGAATTCCAACGAGTTTCCTTTGATCGACCCTCCGGTACGCACAGTCACGCGGCCTTTGAAGGCCTTACGGATACGCTTGTATCTTGGGGCATACTCGTGCTTGAAACGCTTAAAAACGCTGGAAAAAACGGGATTTGTGATGGGATTTGTGGAGGGGACCAAGGGTCTGGAAAGAAGCGGCAGTGCCTTGAGCGACCCGAGGATTTGCGTGAACATTGGTGTTGTAGGTATAGAAGTAGTTGGGTTGATATGGACTTGATTTTCGCTTTTTTTGCGTGCGCATATGCAGGTCACCTGGGTCAGTCTCTGTAAAGACTAAGATCCCCCCTGTATTCTCTAATTAGCAACATGTAGTGCTTTTTTTTGTTCATCAATCTATATACATTGGTATTATTCATATATACATACATACAAATGGTAGTGTGTATATGTGTCAGTCAATCTCTTGATTACCTGATCTCAACGTGGTAGACAGAGGCCAACTCGGCCTCCACCAATTTATGAATGGCATTCACCTCTTCGTTGGTCAAGTTACGGTCCATAGACTGGTAATTGACTCCGTAGCATTGCGACTTGCGGCCTGTCTTAGGATGCACAAACTCATCCTTCAATACCACACTCTCCACCAAGTCTCCTCCGTGCAGTCTAACCACTTCCATGACATCATTGGCATGCAACTCGTTGTCGCTGTTGAGCCAGTAACTCACATCCCGCTTCACTCCCGGGTACTTCGAGTAGGGCTGGAACGTGGAGATGGTGCCCTGCTTGAATTGACGGGCAAACCTTTCGTCCTGCAGCCAGAACAACCGGATATCAGGAATGCCAAAGAGAAGCATTGCAATACGGTCCAACCCAAGCCCAAACGCCCATCCATACTTGTCCTGCGAGATTCCTGAGTTGTCCAAGATACTCTGCTGCACTATTCCACACCCACAGCACTCGAGCCACTCGCCTTTCCACCACACCTCGATTTCCCACGAGGGGCTTGTCCAAGGGAAGTATGCTTCGACCCACCTCACTTTCAATGGTTCGTTAAGGTAAGCCTCGGTGGAGCCGGCCTCGAGTGCAGATTGGCGCGCTTTTTCAAATACCAAGTTAATCATGTACTCAATGGTTTTCTTGAGATGTGTGGATGCAAGCAATACCTGCTCGTCAGTCATGTAAGCCTGCTTTGGATTTCCGGAATTGGCAGGCTTTTCACTGAATTCGTCTTGCACAATAATATCTGTGCTTGGAATGGAGGCAATATCTTTTTTTATCCCTTCAATATCGTCGTTTTGAGACCACAACCGTGCTCCCTCCATCTGATGAAAAGCTGGGTAATGCGTGCGGTCGATTTCGTCTCGACGGTACACATCGGCCGTAATAAAGTATCCAGGTGTTTTGCAAACCTGGAAACACTCATGCTCATGTGCAGACGTGTGTGTTCGAAGCAAGTGCTTTTTATTGATGTAATAGGTGTCTGACTTGGATCTTCCTGGGTGGTCCTGAGGAAATCCAAGAACGTCGAAATTTTCGAACGTTGTGACAATTGGCTTGAAGTCATTGTAGAAGGTGTAGCCCAAGCCCTGGAAATTGCTCTGGATGAGGTTCTGGAGGATTCCAATGGGGTGGTTGGGGTCCTGGTGGAGCTGACGTTGGGTCAATGCGAGAATCAGCTCAGGGACGTTGGTCCATTCGTCTCTTTCGTATGTTTTCCCTGCAATCACAATGGACGATTTGTACCTAATTTGGCGGGTAATGCTTTGCCGGATTGGCGCTAGTTTGGTGAAGATCATGGTGCCCGCTGGCGTATGGAGATGTCGAAAATCAGCCATTTCGTTCCCGCGCTGCATGCAGTGCGCGCATCAATCAGTTGGGCTTAACCATCTGACCAATGAAGGACCCATTTGAACCCCGACTTTAAAATGCTTCGGAGGTTGAAGTTTCTAGTTAGGGTTTGGTTTATTTCGTATTTCTCCATGTAATTTCTTTCTTCATGTTTGGTTTTCTTGGCGTTCAGTGTATGCTTTGGCTGCAAATGATCCACGTGAAATAGCTTAATCTGAGTAGTCAATTGATACAGATTCCCCCAATCCATCACCACGTTTCTTGGATGAATCTACCTTCGTTTTCCAACTGTATCAAGAAAGTTTCCGGATCCTCAATTTCTTCTCTCAAGATCTCTGCTAATGTTAAACGCACTTGGATAGGCATTTTCCCACTGGCTCCACATAAGAACACAATGGCCTTTTCCTGCAAGAGAAGTCTCTTGACCACATGTTTCTCTGCAAAAAGACGGTCCTGTACATACTTGTGTTTGAATCCGTCTTGTCTGGAAATTGCTGGGAAGACCTTCAACTGGTCCAAATCTTGTAACTTATTCCAGGTGTCTTCGAAAAAAAAGTCCTTTTTGGAGTCTCTGAAACCATAAAATAAATAAAGATCTTGGCTTCCTGCAACGTCGTCAATCAACGATTTCATAGGAGCAATGCCTGTTCCGGGTGCAATCATGAGGATGGGTGGCTTCATGTCCAGTGGGTTGAAATTTAACCTTGACGAGTGAATGGAGAACACCAACTTGTCACCAGCATTTAAGGTCTTGACCCATTTGGTGCAAAGGCCTCTTCGAATACGCCTAAGAATTGTTCTATACTCGACAATGCCAATAAGAAGTTCCACCGAGTGTGGAGACGGCTTGGAAGCTATCAGGAACAAGCGCACCTTGATCAAGGGGAACAAGTCGAGCACGTGCTCAACGGGGATTCGAAGGTTATTTTCAAACTCCATGATGGTTTCCAAGATGGATCTGCGAGGCCTGTTGGCGTAGTTGTAGAGATCCTCACTCTCCTCCAATTTGGTAAAGTCATACAACTTTTCCTTCTCTCTTTGGCCGTCTTCTGTGGAGTCATCAACAAAGTGGAAGAGAAGCGAGAAGAACGATCTTCTGGGAATCGATAAGATATCCAAGTGGTGCGTGAAAAGGGTTCTCAACGTAAGGCTTTTGGGGTCGATTAGTCCACCCTCCACAGGAAACGGAGTTGTTATTTGAAGCGGCAAATCTGCAATGGGTAACCAATGAGGCTGTGCCTTGAAAAGTAAGTTGACGTCATTGGCATCATTAGGAGGATATAAGGCCGCAGTATCTCCAGGAAAGTAGTTCAAAGGTTGCAGGTTTTCTGGAACCAGAATAGTAAGATGACGTACATCCTGAAAATGGTCAGCAGGAGTGAGTCTACAGTTTTCCACAACAGTTCCTGTTCTGAGGTACTTTGCGTCTCGAGTCAACGATAAGTCACCTAAGTGCATGCGAGAAAAACCACCAGTCAAGTCTTCTTCAGTTTGAGTTTCGTCGTTTTTGAAAGAAAGTCCGTATTCCGGTGGCAACAAAAGCTGGTCGTCCAAAGTGGGCAAGCCGGGGAAATGAGTATGGAGGCTATCCTCCAAGGAACTGACCCATTCACTAAAAAAGCCGTCCACGCCCTCCGGAGCCATTTCGTCACTTTCACAGCGAGGACTCAACTCCGAGCATCCAAGCTGCGTAAGACGCGTATGGAGCTTTTTGATGGCGTAATTGAACTTGACGTACGACGTATCACCAATGCCAAACGACGTGAGACGGATGTGGCTAAACAAATCATGAGGTAACTTCTTGCGGAGGAGAAATTTCATGAATTTCTTGCCGTTTCGGGGAATTTCCCCCTGACCCGTAGTGGAACAGACCACGATAAGAAAACGAGTATCGGTGATAAGCTTCTCGGGTGGGTAGTCATTGAGAGCAGCCACCGTGGGCTGGAGCGAGATATAGCGGAGTTTGCGTGCAAGGTAGTGGGCGTAGTCCTGGGCATTACCTGTTTCACTGCCATACAAAATGGTCACGCTATTGGGCCTTAGCATTGAGCGATGGTCTATACGCGGTGTATGTAGATGTAGATATAGTGCGCGGAGAGATCTGACGTCTAACAATACTGCAGGTGCCATCAGTTTACAACCCAGAGAATAAGCATGAGGTAGGGAATCAAGACTGTAAAAAAAAAGGAAAAATAAAAAGTGAGTTTTTGAACTTATGAGCTTTGGTTTGGTCAGCAGCAGTTTATGTAGTGTACTTTAATGAGTATAGTGGGTATAGTATATGTAGAGTGAGAGTAGGGTCCACCTGAGGAACCCATACTATGTGGGTGAGCATATAGCACATTATATAGGCAACTACAATGAGAATTTCCTTAGAAAAGCCATCTGAATTTTATAAAACTTCAATTTCTGCAAAGAGTTAGCTGTCTTCGAAAAAGGAGTAATGCAGTGTGTTGTGTAGTGCAGTGTATTTAGTGTAGTGTGTTGTGTAGTGTAGAGCCTGATTACTGAGTAGCAAGTAGAGCGTCGTGTAGAGTAGTAAAGTGTAGTAAAGCGAAAGTAGACTAATGTAGAGTAGTCTGTGTCTGTGTCCTGTACTATTATAGTGGTTGTCGTGTAGTGAAATCTAGATTATGTGTATGGCACTAGGGATCTACAGACACTACCGTTGAATCTATTATCTGAGAAGTGAGATCTCAGTAATGCAGTGCGCTCTTAATAGGTGAGTGTGTCGCGCACACCCCGCGCGCCTCAAAATATTATCAACAACTCAAACAATAAAACATCCTGCCTAATGCCCAGAGTCAAACGCCAGAATACGGACGCAGAGCCCGCCACCAAGCGGCCCAAAGCAAGCTCATACCGTGCAGTTCTCGATACCCTTGACACCTTACAAACCGAAGACGGCTCGCGGCTCTTAGTCACGGCCTTTGTCAAGCTCCCCTCCAAGAAGTTGTACCCGGACTACTATGCACTAATCGACGAACCCATCTCGCTTAATGAGATCAGTAAGAAGGTGGCCCGTGATGCCTACGCCAGCCCGCAAGAGTTTGTGGCCGATTTCCAGCTCATGTATGATAATGCTGCCAAATACAACGACCCGGACTCCTGGATCGTGCAAGACGCTCATACCTTATTGCAATATCTCCAGGATCACCAGGACGAGCTCCATGCAGACCCCGAAGCAGACCTCCTGAACTTATCGAAGATGTGCCTTGATGTTATTAATGAGTTGATCACCCACGATTTCCCCGAAGATGGGCCTTTGAGCGGTCCTTTCCTCGACGATATCGACCCAGAGGAATACCCGGACTACTACAAGTTGATTGAGCACCCGACTTCCTTCAGAAATGTGCAGGCGCGCCTAGAGGATATGTCCTTGTTCGACGAGGAGAGCTCTCCGGCCGAGAACTTGCAGAGGTTCTACGATGCCACGGTTCTCATCTTCACCAATGCTCAAGCCTACAACGACGACTCTTCTTTGATTCACGAGGACCTGAAGAAGTTACATGCTTTGTTTGATGAGGAGTTTGCTGCATTAGAGGCTTCTGTATTGGGCGAGTCCTCTTCAAAGTCGGGTGTTAAGTTGAAGCTCAAGACTCCTAAGGAACCGGTCAAGTTGAAACTCAACTTCAAGGGCAAAGAGTCTTCTCCCTCCGTGGAGCCTGCTTCCGGTAAGAAAAAGAGAGGCAGAAAGCCAAAGAAGCTCTTGGAGCAGATGACTCAAGATGGCTCCATCAAGCAAGAAACTCCCGTGGACAATGATGATGAACTTGAAGACGAGCCTGAGGAAGAGAACCCGCTGATGAATGCTACAGAGATGTGTGCTATGGGTAAGTCTAAAACACCACCCTCAAGCGACGATGTGTTTATCCGCAGAGTGACGTTTGCATCGTCTCCCACTGTGTGTTCGAAAGTGATGAACGCTCTTAGCTCTCAGTCAACCGTTCCACAGTGGCTGAAATCTGAGTTGTTGAAAAAGGCTCTTTACCCTGAAGTGGCCATTGCCAACGTGGCTACCTTTTTCGACTACCATTTCGAGCCATTCGGCTACTCGTCCAAGGCCTACTCCATCACATTACCGCAGGATTCATCGCCCATCACAAACTTCAAGGTGTACCTCCACGAGTTGATCTACAACATCAAGAGAGACGACTTGATAGATGGCCAAGGAATATTGAAAGGTAAGGCCGAGGAGGACTTCATGTGCTCGTTGTACCTCAACGATGAGGAGTTGACCGGAGGTCTCGAAATGGTCGAAGAAACGGATCCTGCTGACAGAAAGAAAAAGTTGCTCAGCCTTGGGTACGAGATCAAGTTGAACTACGGGCTCAATATCATCAACTTTGAATTGAGACTTTCGCCTAGTTTGTCCAACACCTTAAAGAAGAAAGAGATCGACATAGAGTCGACGGAGCTTGCTGGTCGCCACACAAGGCAACAAACTCAGCAGTACAAGCTCAACTGGGACGTGGAAAAGTTCACCCTTTACGTTGTGTCTCTTGGAGCTTAATCCAAAGCTGTTGATTACTTTCCTATACAGAAACTCGAGAACACCACACCAAGGATCTCCTCCACACCCACGGACTCCCCAGTGATCTTTCCGATGCCATCAACCGCTTGGCGCAAACATTCAGAAGCGAGGACCACGTCACTGGCATCCTTATAGATTTTGAACTGGTGGAGCCCGTAAAGCACGTCATTTTCAAGAAGATCCCTTGCACGTGGAGAAAGAGTCACAGGATCCGAGCTGTCCGTTTGAGAAACCTCTTTGAACTGATGCACAAGCTTCTCCCGCAAAGAGTCTGTTCCGGCATGCGACACACAAGATATGGGGAAGAACGACTCGAGGCTGAGGTCAAGCTGCCGGCTGAAGTCCTGTACATATCGCCGGTAGTCTGTATCGTTGACAAGGTCAGTTTTGTTCAAGGCTACGATGATGGGTCTTCTTGCCTCTTTCAATACCTGCATATGGGTCTTAATGTCTTCGGGTACCTCCTGAGTGATGGGAAAAATCGCAAGCACGAAGTCGCCCAAGATGGTTTTCTCTTTTGCTCGACGAATGCCTTCTTGCTCGATCTTCTCGAGTGAATCTCGAATGCCTGCAGTATCACCTGCAATAACCTTGTACCCTTCGATATCGAGAGGCACATCAATGATATCTCGGGTGGTCCCTGGGGTATCAGAAACAATGGCCAAGTCCGATCCCGCTAAAAAGTTAAGAAGAGACAGTTTGCCCGCATTGGGTGGCCCCATCAACGTCATCTTGATGCCGTTCAATAAAATATCCGACCGTTTGACTTTTCCGAGGTATGTCTCGATGCTGGATATGAGACCGTCGATATTCTGCTCCACCTGCAGAAAAAGCAGTTCAGTTTCTTCCACATCGTGTTCCTCACCGAAATCAATTACCGTAGTTAGTAGAGCGACGTTTTGTACGATCTCTTGTCTCCATTTCTGCACCAAGCTCTTGTTCTGCCCTGTTAACGAAGCCAAGGCCCTCACTCGCTGGGTCTCCGTTTCGGCATCAATCATATCACGAATGCCCTCGATTTCCGTTAGATCGAACTTGCCGTTAGTGAATGCCCGCCTGGAAAACTCACCTTGCTCTGCATACCGCACATGGACACCGTTACTCGGATCATGGAGCCTTTTCACTGCCTCCAAAACAGACTTGACGATCGATGTGCCGCCATGCACGTGGAGCTCGAGCAAATCTTCGCCTGTATACGTATTTGGGCCCTTGAAAAACGTAGTCAAAGCATGGTCCAAGAGCCCTCCGTTCTCACTGTATAAGCACCTGAGCTGGGCCCTTCTATCAGCAGGGCTTTTTTCTTTTTTCGTGAGCCGCTGGTAAATATGCAGAGCCTGGTTTCCCAGTACACGGATCACGCCAATTGCGGCCCGTCCAGGTTTGGTGGAAAGTGCATAGATGGTGGGGCGATGCATGAGGTGATGAGCATCTCTAGGTCTTCTTTAACTTAAATCTTTATATGCGCGTCCGCGCAGACCCCACAGTCTACAGTAGAGTAGTCTACAGCAGCAGATCACTTGAACGTTTTGAGTGTTTCGCCATGTTTCTTCCAGGGTTTTCAAAAAGGACAGCTTTTTCCCGCTATATGCACACGAGCCTGGGATTGAAATCACATGCAAACCCATTGGGTCTCCCCAAGTTTCAAAGTGAGTTCTCCAAGAAACTACCTCTCAAACAGAAAATCCCCAATGTCCTGAGAACTGTGCTTGTATCATCGGCCAAAGGAGGCGTGGGCAAGTCCACAGTGGCTATTAATGTTGCTTTGGCCCTCAAAACACAGGGAAAAAGCGTGGGGATCTTGGATGCAGATCTCTTTGGGCCATCCATTCCCAAGCTCTTGAACTTACTGGGTGAGCCCCGAATCTCCGAAAAGGGCCACTTGCTTCCGCTCTCCAACTATGGGCTTCCGTCAATGTCCATGGGGTACTTGGTCAAGCCGGAAAACCCCGTGGTCTGGCGAGGCTTGTTGGTGATGAAGGCGCTTCAGCAGCTCCTATTTGAGGTGGCATGGCCAAAGCTCGATTACTTAATTGTAGATATGCCTCCAGGAACTGGCGACACCCAGCTCACTATAAGTCAGCAGCTTAAGGTCGATGGAGCAGTGATTGTCACCACTCCCCAGGATATAGCATTGATTGATGCCGTGAAAGGTATAGCGATGTTTGAAAAGGTTAACATTCCCATCTTGGGCATGGTGGAGAACATGAGCTACTTCGAGTGTCCGCAGTGCCACCATCACTCGCATATTTTTGGCACCGACGGCGCCCGGAAAGAGGCTGAAAAGCTTGGGTTACTGATTTTGGGATCCATACCGTTGAACGCCGATATCTGTAATGCAGACGATGGGAAGCCGGTACTCGTTGCTGGATCTGAGTCCATAGTCAAGCCCTACAAGACCATAGCCCAAGGAATCATAGAAAATCTTGAGGGTAATCAATGAAGGTATTCAATCAAATAAACAATTTGAGGTATTTGAGGGTATTTATTTGAGTCTAACTACTACTATGAGCTTGCTCTGTAGACCTTGTCTACACCGGTTTCTAATGGTTCCAGTTGGTAGCCAATGGAAGCATTGCTTGAGAGCAATATTAATAGCCAATCCCCCGCCGCCACCGTGTGATAACTCACACTCAGAGGAATATTGCATACATGAGAAAAATCACAACGCCTACTATGGATGGGTACGTTTCCGGCTGTGACGCTGCGACGTTGGATTGTGGTGTGGAGGTGGAACGTTTGCTCTGCTGGTTGCCCTTGGGCCCAAAGAGCTTGAGTGTGAATTTCTGGAACCATCCCATTTCTTTTTGGTGCTGCTTTTTGGGCTGTCGTTCGACCTCTGGTTTGGCGGTGTTCTTGTGAAGTTCCTTCTTGGATTGTTCATGAGCTCTGTGCTGTTTCAAAAGCTCTTGTAAGGATGTATCAGTCTCTTTCTCCTGGGTGTCTGGCTGGATAGTTTGGGGTGCAATAGCATTGACGTAGTCTTTGATTTTGTCGTCCATGCTGTTTAGAATATGCTTGAAGTCATCCTGCTTGACCAAAGCCTTTAGTAATTTATCAACATCTTCGGATTCCAACCTGGGGGTCTCGGGCTCGGGTGGGCTTGGGTCCTTCTCCTCCTGCGGTTTCTTTTTCTCTGCCTCTTTGATAGCGTTGTCTGCAATAGGATTTAAATCAAAGAGATCCTTGTAGCTGATTTTGGGAACTGCTTGTGTTGGTTCGGGGTAAGTTTCAACCGGCTCGGGCTTGTAAGACTTGTGGAATGATTTAGGTAAGCTTCCTGACTCCAAAACAGACCTTAGGTTCGAGCGTCTGTATTCTGGAGCTGCTTCACTATTTGTCTCTGGGTTGAGCTTTTCTAGGGAAGCTGATGATGGACTAGTCTCTGTGTCACTGTCATGGGTGTCTTTCACATAGGTTTTGTTCGTCTCACTGGTATTGGTCTTTTCTAGTTGATTGGAATCGGGCTCTTCTTGGAAGAGAGGCTCAAGTTCGAAAACGCTCCGGTTGTGTCTTTGGTTCAGCAATAAATTATTCAATCCATGGGACACTCTTTGGTCCACGGGGACTTCATCGGTGGCTTTTTGGCCCAGAAAATCTTCTTCCACTGTCATAATTGGGGGTACAGTGACAGAATCTGGAGTGTCTGAGTATGTAAAAGGGGGAGCGTTGTCATAATGGGGAGAAGTGATGATGATTTTGTGTGGAGTGTTTTCAATTAAAGTTTTGTCTTTTGGTTCTTCCTCCTCTGTGTCTTTATTTGTAATACCCTTTTCAAGTTCCTTGTTCTCTAGTATCTTGTCTGTCTCCTTGTGGTCTGGTTCATTAATTTCTGTATCCTCAAGTTCTGGCCTTGTCTCTATCTCTGGCAAGCTTGCCTCTTTTGCTTTCAGCTCCTTGGTAGGAAAGGCATATGGAGGTGCTCCGATCTTCAACTTAAAAGGCTTTCTCATTAGAGTTGTAGCTGTAATAAAATGGGTTGTCTTTGTGGCATACTCCAGGGTAGTAGTCGGGGACTCCATGGTGGTCAGGGACTGTATTATAAGAGTTTCAGTGATGGGATCTTGCCAATTATTAGTGTTCCAGTCTCTAAGGTTTTCTGCCTCGTTTTCCATTGCCTGCTTAGCTAAAACCAGCCGAAAAAGCTGGATGTGTTCTTGGGCCTCGAGGAGCTTGTCGGGGTCTAGCACTAGCCCCAGAACGGCCACAAGCCAAAGCCATAACGTAAACATGGCACTTTGGTGGTCTGGGTGTAAAAAGTCTATGGTCAGGTATTTAAGAATAATTAGCAGCTGCTGAGGCTTGGTTTGGGTCTGAACGGTTTGGGAGACCTGGACTAGAAAGTAGACAGAGCACAAATCTTGGGTGCAAATCCATGCGCGAGTGTTGCACAAGAAGCAGACCATACACCAGGGTGTTAGGCGGATTTGAAAAAATGGTTTATAATGTTTAGTATAGACTTCCTTGGGCGGCATTTATTGTGGGATGGACATTTTTTTTCGGTCCTATTGTTTCCGGCTTTTTAGCACCTTTTTTTTTTCGTGTTCCGGCGAATCACGTCAAAAGGTCAGCAGAGCTTCTCAGTCCAGGAACGCATAAACAAAACAAAACAAAAACAATAACATCAAAACAATAGCTCCATTGTGAAATGGAACAGAAAACCAAAACAAAGACATGAAGAACCCTACTTTCCTATTCCACATTCCCGAAACGTACATTGAAAGGTGGGGATATCACATGGTGCAGCCGGGCCACGTGACCGTGGTCTTCCCCAAGTACACGTGAGAACCTCTGCTTCTTCACACTTCACCTCCATCATGTCTCAGCCCCCGAGAGCAGAGATCTCCGAGAACTACGACGAAAAAGACCATGACCACACGTACGTGATCACGGAGAGCGAAGAAGAATCTGGGTCCGACCACGACGACCTGCACTTCGTGGCCTTCACCGAGGAGTACACGCACATCAGAATCACCGAATCCGGCCACCTCTACTTGGCGGATGAAGGAGTAATGAGCAAGCTTTTTTCCCGCCCGTTTCTACTCAAACATGAGATTCCTCGCAAAGTGTTCCACTCGCTGCAAGGCTTCATAGCACTTTACTTATATTTGGCTGGCTTCAAACAACCCCATGTGGCGCAGGCCTTCTGGGTGCTCTTCGCAGTCACTGCAATGTTTGAGGTGCTTCGCCTCAACTGCCCTCCCATCAATAGACTCGCATACCGCTTTGTCAAGGATATTATTCGGAAAGAGGAGTATGAATCGTGTAATGGGATTGTCTTTTTCTTGGCTGGCGTGGCCCTCAACTTGACCTTTGCTTCTAAAGATATAGCCACCGTGAGCACACTACTCTTGAGCTGGGCCGATACTGCGGCTTCCACCGTGGGTAGGGCCTATGGTAAGTATACACCCCAAGTGTCCAAAGGCAAGTCTTTGGCGGGCTGCTTGGCCAGTGCTACGACAGGTTACGTTGTTTGTTTGGTGTTCTATGGATATGTAGTGCCTAAGCACGAGTCGGTGAGTGATATGGGTGACATTCTATGGACTCCCGAGTCAAGCACCATGGGGCTTCAGACGTTTGCACTTGCCATGGGTCTAGCCACGTCTGTGTCGGAGGCGATCAACTTGCCTGGGTTGGATGATAACTTTACCATTCCCGTCTTCTCGTCCATATTCCTCACGTACTTGATCAAACTCACCCATGTTTGAGTGTGGTATTTAGATACTAGTAGAAGACCACTACAACAACTTTGGGGAACATTAATTTATAACTATTGGTGCCCTTTGAGAGGGCTCTATTAAATAGAACAACTGATACTCTTACCAGATTTGCATTGTGTCCACGAAATCCACCCGCTTGCCCTCTGGCAAGTTGTTGACCACAATTTTTCTGGCGTGGTCGACAAACGTATCATGGCCACAAGCAACAACGGCCGTCGAGCCTGCAGACTCTGCGACCTCCTGCTTGATAATAGCTTCGAGGTCTGGTCTGCCGTCTCTGAACTCAATGAATGGCAATTTGGCCATCAAGTTCTTCACGTTCTCCGAAGACAAAATCTCCTGGTCCTTTTCGTCCTTTTCATCCTTGTCTTCATTAGAGGAGGACTCGGAGTCGGTCTTCTTGTCGATCTTGCCTTCAATGAAACTCTTGTCCAATGGAGTGTTGAACTGGGTCACGTAGATAATAGGACGGACGCTGAGGTTCTCCAAATGGCGCAACTCCTCGTAGAACCACTCGATGGACTTCCAGTGACGGATAATCCAGTAGAAGTGAAGCTTCTGTTGACGAGCATCTGCGGTCTTGGCAAGGTCCACTGCACTTGCAAACAAGCCAGGAACACCGTTACCTCCAGAAAGATAGGCCACGGTATCAAAGTGGTGCAACTTCTCAAAGATACCGTAAGGACCCTCGACAGAGCACTTGATCTTGGCACGGTGTTCAGGCTGGGAAGACAAGTACTGGTACAACTTGTTGGACATACCACCCTTGACCTTGATGTACATGGAGATGGTGTTCTCATGGACCACCGAGTCCACCACGGTGAAAGGGTGCGATTGCCAGAAACACGAGGCTTTGAAGAAGTAGATGAACGAGTGGCTCATGGGGTGTGCTTTCCAGTAAGAAGGCTTGGGCACTTTCACACGCAAGGTTTCTCCGCCAATCAACTGCACATCTGCGGTTCTGACACCGAAGACGGCCATACGGGCCAATCTCACCACTTTGTCAAAGACCCAAATGGCAGCTGTAGCATACATGAACTGCTGGAACACGGCATCGGAAACGTGAATCCAGGCACCTGCCACGAAGATAGCTCCCAACACGTTATGGGCCAACACAAACATCTCGTAGTTGTTCTTTCTGATAATGGCCATAGAGTGGAAGCACATGAGCCCGGCACAGATGAGGGCAACATATCCCCAACGCACGTATGGCTTGGCATTACGGGTGTCGTAGTTTCCAGCACCCTTTCCGTTGTATGTCATGCCCACGGCGTGCACGAGCATCAAGATGAAGGAGATTCTGGCAATCCAGTGGTGAATCACGTTGAAGCGAGCGTAGCTCCAGCCTGAGACCCATTGCAAGAAGTTGTTTCTTCCAGCAAACAAAAACAAGATGGGAATCAAGTACAATACCATAATTCCGGTTCTGTCGGCGATCTTTCTTCCGATTTCAGCAGACTCAATTTTCCAGATTGTGTTGGGCAGGTCGTGGTGGAAGTTAGCAACGTTAAAAGCCAAAGCCAAGATGAACCACACAAAAATATACACAGTTTCGATTCTCGATGGAATCACACACTCAAGAACCTTGAATACACGTCCGTGCGTCACACGCTTGGTACCAAAAAGTGCAGGCAAAGTCACATACTTTCTGTAGGAATTGCTGACCTTACCATTGAAAGACTGGCAGAAACGAGGAGCCACGGCCTTGAGCAACCGGATAGCACCACTGAATAAAACAAGCAAGAACCAGTATGAAAGAAGCACCCATCCGTAGTAATTGGCGTAGTTGTAGTTGTAGTAACGGCCCACGTTGGATCTGTAGGAACCAGCCAACTTCTTTGGGGGAATTTCAACAGGCAAAGAAAAGAGCTTTTTAGGGCTGAAATTTGGGTATGCGGTCACGTTCTTGACAATGTAGTGTGTTGCGTTTTCACGTGCTGCATCCAAGTCCAGCTGCGTCAATTTGTATTTGGAACACTTCTTGAGG
>NLAL01000297.1:0-15454 GCA_002374735.1 Metschnikowia sp. 13-106.1
GCTGTGGACCCGTTACATAGGACTTTGGTCTTGTAAGGTACAACTTACATATCCCTGTATATTAATATATACTAAAACAAAAATTGAAAACCATTCATAATTAGAGTCTAGGAGACTACAATAGAGTTTGACGAATACTAGAGATTGACATGGTTAAATGCGTCAGATGTGGAGATCTCACAGATGGGTAGTGAGTATGAGTTTCTGTGAATAGCAGAGAATTACTTGGGTACTTATAGCAAGTCAGATACAGTATTGCAAGAATTGGTCAAATGCACTATAAAGTGAGAATGTTCTGGGCCAAAGCAGACCGTGTATGTGTATGTCTAAGTTTATGAAATATTTGCTGAACAGAGCATGTACAGAGTGGAAAACATTCTACATTATAGTTCAATAAATTCTTCATGTGAATGACTGATTTCTTATATAGAGAACATACTAGCGAAAACTTAAGAATAGCTAAATGACGTACTTAGAAGAATTTAACAGAGCAATAAACACTGTTTGCATTGTATACATAGTATTTTTACCATCTTAAAGAAGGAAACAATTTTAAAGGAGACAATTTTAAAGGAGACAATTTTAAAGGAGACAATCTGAAAGAAAGAGGGAAACAAAACACCGCCTTCAGTTTGATAAAGCTCGTTAGCCTAGTCATGTGGTTTGGAGTGCAGTTGTGGATACACAGACTCTACTGTAAATGAAGGATGATCAGAGGTTCTTGCTGCGCCTAGTGATCATATTTTAGGAAACCTATAGAGCTTTACATATTAATATTAATCCTTTGAATTTATGTACATATATCTAATTTCTGTCTGTTTATGTCATTCATTCATTCATTCATTCAGTCAGTCAGTCAGTCAGTCAGTCAGTCAGTCCGTCAGTCCGTCAGTCAGTCAGTTGTCGTATACTAACTATGACTGTCTATACTGACTATACTGAATATCTAAATATGTCTATGACTGACAATACTAATACACTATTAGTACGGTCTATACTGCCTATATCAACTATACCAATTATACTGTCTATGTCTGTTTGTATGTACTAACTATGTCTTAGTCAGGCATTTGTCTTACTGATGCCTGCCTTCTGAATATGCCTGTCTATACTCTTTATGCTGTCTATACTCTTTATGCTGTCTATACTATTTATGCTGTCTATACTATTTATGCTGTCTATACTACTTATGCCGGTCTTACTGTCTATAGCTGTCTATACAGACTAACTGAATTTAGTCAATCACACACTAACTATGCCTATACTGTCAGAACCATCATGACAACTCTACTAAATCCATCTACATCTGTTTAGACTAAGTAGGTATCTGTCTGTCCGTCTCTTGAAATTCCTACTTGCCATTACCAAAATCCGCTACCCTGTACTTTTATGTTGGCTTGGAAGGTATATGGGGCCAATCACCACCTATAGAACGTCTGACATTGATTATCTTGAAATGGGAATGTACCGAAATCGTGGGATACCCAGCCTTCGCATGACTAAAGGAGCTGTTTCCATTAGAAAGGGAGGAACCCAGAAAGTGTTTGGTGAGACCAAGGACGGTTTATTAGCCTTTGGAAATTTTAACCAAGTAAAACCCGTTAAACTAAATTTGGATGACTACTCAAAATCTGTGAATATTTATCCCTACTTCTGCAGATAGCTTCACAGTTCCCAGTTAAGGGGCTTTTTTTTTGGCGAGCTATCATTCCTCGAGATAAGTGAATTGTATTCCATTAGATATCTAATACTTTAACTAAGGGGACGTTGTGAAGAGTGCGTTGGTCTAGCACTAGAGAAGGAAATCAGAGATCAAACTTGCGCAGGAGCAAGTTGCGGAGGAGAAGTTAAATGAGAGTTTGTCCGTGTTCATGTTTATGGACTACGCTAACTAAATCAGTGTATCGAGTGTATCAAGGAGAACCAACTATTGTATGTCAGTTAATTCATACTGAACTACTCCAGCCATGGCAGTCCAGGTGTATACAGGTAAAGTGTAAAACATAGTAGCAAGTACAGATCAGAACACGAGAATAGTATGACGTCTGACACTAAGTTCATGTGAAAACTAGTGGTTCTAGGTAGAGTAGTTGGAGAGAGTTATGGTGACTGATCAGGGACTTGTAGTCAATTTCTATACTAATGCTTAGACCTGGAATAGCCATACTTTGATTTTCCCTGAAGTATACTTACTCTTTACGTTTCTGTGCTTAGTCCTTTACTATTTTCAGGAATACACTTTGATACTTCTTTGACTGGGGAGATGATCCTCGGTTTGGTAGGCTCGGAGTCTGGTGGTGTTAGTAGTAGTATGCTCAACAAAGCCGTGCACTACTATTCTTAATATCAGGATATAGTGTATGGAAATTAGTATGACAAAACTGATTTATATTCTGTAGAAATGTAGTATATGGTTTATAATAAAGAGTAATTCAGGAAGTACTTATAATAAATTTGGAGATAATCGTGAGAGTTACAGTATCTTGACAGTCTATGGGAAACAGATCTAAGTCAATTTGAAAGAGTCTGGAGTTGTTTGAAATACCTGAAACTCAAGTTGATTACGCACTTGGGCTTCGCCGAGATGTGGATTATTGAAATTGAGATTCCGGGAACTTTTTTGTAATTCGTGGATGAGGATTTCTAAAGCCCCTCGTTTTTGCTTTTGTGCTAGAATCTTCTTTTATAACTAGAGTTAAAAGTAGACTCATTTTCTCGAAAAAGTTGTCTAATACACCTACTATATATAATTGGCTTAGTATCATAGTTGGTATTTACTATCAATAGCTCAGGGTATAGTGTATGGACGACTAGTGTAGACATTTACCTTCTCTGTTAGGTCTCTACCTTTGGGCCTCTACCTTTGGGCCTCTACCTTAAGCCGTGGGTGAGTACGTGACCCAATCGTACATCAACATGAGAAAAGAGGCACAGAGAAACGAAGGGTCTGTCCGGAAATTTGCCCACATCACGCCCAGAACGTTATTGGCGAACTTACTTCTTTCGCAAGCATTGGCACGGATCCGGTTTGGCGACGAGGTCAACCGCAACGATGTGGATGAGGCCTTGCGTCTTCTCCAGGTGCCCAAGTCGTCCATGGAGACCAAGGAGTATGTGCGGGAGGATGCCACGTCGCAGATCATGAACTCCATCCGGCTCTTATTAGCGGAGGAGAACAGCAACCTGATCAGCATGGAAGATTTGTGGGCTCGGATTTTGGCCAAGGGCTTCACGGCCGAACAGCTTAACTTGTGTATCCACGAGTACCAGACGTTGGGATTGTTCCAGCTTCTCGACGGTGGCGAGAGTCTTTTGATCATCGACCATTCCATGGAGATATAGGAAAAAGAGCATGTGTTTAGGAGAAAGCATGTGTTTAGGAGAAAGCATGTGTTTAGGAGAAAGCATGTGTTTAGGAGAAAGCATGTGTTTAGGAGAAAGCATGTGTTCAGAGAGAAAACAAAGACTTTAGAGGGAGAAAACAAAGAGAAATCGAGCATGTGGGTTTATGAGGAAGAGGAGAGTCCAAGCTTTTATGCTTAGACATCAGGCCAGACATTGTATCAGTAATTAGTTCAGATAATATAATTAAGTGACCAGTAATCAGTACCACTCTTCAGTGTGGAATGGAGTCAGTATCAATGGTGGGGATACACACAGTCCATCCAAGTCTGACGTATACTCCCAATAATAGCATCGTTCCAAGTGGCTATACCAGGCCATGTCCAGATCCATGCACACTCCCTGCAGTTCTGAAAAAAAAACGGCACCAATTAACAGTCTGGGAAATTCAGTTCCTACTTTTCAGCCCCATATCCATCGGTTTGGTCCATTTAATCCAATCATACTTCATGCATATTGCACTATTAGCACATAGGCTCCATCAGGTTGTTATGACCTTCCGATGTCATATACACACCATTTAGGCAATTTTCACCTTCTTCACAAATTTCCCGAATTTCTCGAATTTCCTGAATTTCCCATCAACGTAGATGTCATATTTCTTATCATAGTAAATTGGACATTTTCAAACGTTTCTCCAAGAAAGTGCTGGGCACATGAATTTCTGGATCCATACACAAGGTCCTTTTCAGGCTTAGGCATGAGTATCCAATTGATGTAAATGACACACTTCCCATTTTAGTGCTCGTCGCCTAACGGAACAATATACGTCCCATTTCTGTAAACACTCGTGCGTGTTGACATGGATGGTACCGCTTAAGAAGAAGCCGTGATACGGTCGGTCAAGATACGATTCCTTCGCCAAGTTGTCGCATTTTTGAATGTGGTCAAAACTTCAAGTGTACCACATGATGTAAGTTATTAGCATTGACGTGGTCAATGATGCTTTACACCAGGTCTTCCACTTCTCCAGGTCTCCAGGTCTCCAGGTCTCCAGGTCTCCAGGTATTCAGGTATTCAGCTTCCCCAGGTCTTTTGCTTCTCAAAGTCTTCAGCTTCCCCAGGTCTTCTGTTTCTCCAGATCCTGTTGCGCTTTGTCATCTATAAACGCATAAACTGGAACGATTATGTATCTAAGTTATACTTAGAACTCTGATCAACTCAATGCCGTCTCTTCTTGACATCATTCAAGTCGGCGTCAGATTCTTCTGACGCGACATATACTCCCCTGAAGTGGCAAGGTGTTTGAGATGATCTTTGGTGTGTATCACACTATGCTCTCCCTCAATCGTTGTCCCATTCTGGTAGACAGTTCGTATCCTCTTGTTCTTGTTCTTGTTCTTCTTGTTCTTGTTCTTGTTCTTCTTCTCCGCGAGTATAATTCTGCTGCGTCTTCGATACAGCATCTAACTCACGTACTTCGGAAGATACGTTGGAGCAAGAAATCACTCCCATCACCAACCTCCTGATCTTCCGCGGTCATTACCGAAGAGTCAATCCTTTCTGTCTGTATCTCTGGACACAGTAGTGTAAACTTTTCTAGATCCAGAGCACACAGCCCTGGCATCATACGAGACATTTGAGTTAGCGTTATCGTTGCATCACTCGAGTGTCTTGAGACTCCAGTAAATATTTCGGCCTGGCAATCCGGCACAGCCGCCAATCCTTCGCCCCATTTGATCCGATACAGTCGGACCAACCTTCCCAGGTCTTCCGCTGCTTCATATCTTCCGCTGCTTCACGTCTTTTGCTTCCACCAGTCACCAGTCTGGTGATACCGCAATGGAGCTAAGCCTGTGGCTAGCGTACTAGCCAAAATCATAGTTACACACTCGAACACGCTTCGTCTCCATGAGTCTCACAATAAACAAGTCACCTTAATCAAGTCACCTTAATCAAGTCACCTTAATCAAGTCACCTTACAGTATTTTCAAAACGATTCAAAGCAGCGCGACAAAATGTTTCAAACCACACTGGCAAAATTAAACAAGCAATTATTCAAAACGGTTCGTACTATGACTTAAAAATTGCTGAGCATCAAAGATTCAAAATGAACGGTTTCGGTGAAGTCTCTAATAAATATTAAATATAGTACCTTTTTGAATTTTTGTTTTGTTTAAGTTTCCTAATGTGGTTTGAAACATTTGGGCGCGCTGCTTTGAATAGTTTAAAAAAACACTGTGAACATGAGTCTCACATTAAATAGAAATTTGTCACTCACAGGCCCGCGAATTGGACCACCATAATTGGTAATTGGAGATGTAGCAGTTCACATGCACCCATGGAGTAAAAACCACTTTGTAAAAACCACTTTGTAAAAAGCACTTTTACAAATCACCACTTTGTAAACCACTTTTACAAATCACCACTTTGTAAACCACTTTGTAAACCACTTTGTAAACCACTTTGTAAACCACTTTGTAAACCACTTTGTAAACCACTTTTGCAAATCAGTATTGGTTGTTTATGTGAATCACCACCTTGTTGACCTGTCACAACAAACTCACTTCCTAACCTATCACAAGTAAATGTAACTTCTCAAAATTTAAGCACATCCCAAATTGTACTTCACTGCTGGACAACTTACCTCAATACCATGTCTCATCAAAAGTCCGGCTCTTCATAGTTGCAACTCATCGGAAACACAAATCACCCCCCCAGGAAGCCCTCGGGCTCTACAAAAACACTCTCAACTTCAACGTCATCGCCCGCTACGATGCGCAGGTCAAGCAGCTTCTATACACCACATCTCACTGCGTGCGTCATCTACAAGTTCAAAGACGAGGACTGGTCCAAAACAGAGTACCAGGGCACCTTGGCTCTCTATTTACGCCATTTTTCTGCTGCTGTCCCCGACAGACCGCTAACTTCCAACGATCTCCAAAATCTTTTTTGTTACGGGCTCATTCTCTTGAATAGGCAGTCTCCTGAGAACTTCTCGTTGGGGCTTCTTCCGAACCATGCGGTCAAGAGCCTTTTTCCTAATCCGGCAACTGGCATTTCGGAGATGAACATTGAGATGAACGATAATTTGATTATTGTGAAGAATGTCTTGGGCGATATCTATGGCTTGTGGATATTTATTGAGGACGACCGGCAGAAGTTGTTTAAATTGATTAATTTCTGAGCGCATGAAACCCTCCGGACTTTGCCAAAATGGCATTGCCTCCATGCCATGTGTTCTACCAGTTCTATGTGAGTTTTCCCGAGGGTAAACGGCCCAAATTATCCTGTCTTCTCTACCAGAGATCATGTGACATGGGATTGGGCGTGACGTTCAACATTGCCTCATACGCTTTGTTGACCAAGATGGTGGCCCATGTGGTGGATATGGATTGTGGTGAGTTCATCCATCCGTTGGGTGATGCCCATGTGTATTTGGACCATATCGATGCACTCAAGACGCAGATCGAGCGTGAACCCAAAGAGTTCCCTAAACTCATCATAGACGAGTCTAGAAAAGCAGAAATCAAAACCATTGATGATTTCAAGTTCGAAGATTTCCAAATCTCCGGCTACGAACCTCATGGGCCCATCGAAATGAAAATGAGTGTTTAAATTAGCATCTGCTCGGTGTTGGCCTCGCCTATTATTGCTCCACGCACCTACGCCAGTCTTTCTCGTTTGATGCTGGCTTTGAGATTCTGGCTTTGGGAGTCTGGCTTTGGGCCTCTGCCTTTGGATGTCTCTTTGGACGCTCTTTGGACGTCTGGTTTTCTGAAAGTAGTATCATGTAAATCCCCCAAGTCATCAACAATGGAGTACTCCCCATGAACCATACTAGAATATTTAAGTACTACAGTGGTTTGTACTGAACACTAGTTGGCCCAAGTCTATACCTAATCTATAAGCTACAAGTCTAAACCCCAATTTTGAACAAGACAACTAGGTCAATAATGTATAATTTTATCAGTGCATAAGCTAAAAGTCATAAGTTGAAACCTAGACTGCGTGTGGATGGTTAGTTTGCTTAGACTATGAGAGATTTGGATCAAAGCCTCAATATCACCATTCACTTTATGATTTTGAATTGCTCTATAGATATGGTCAACAGGTAGTGATGTGCCCAGATCATAGGCGATGTCCCGATTACAAGTACTTAAACTTACTACATAAGAAAAAGATATAGGATGCAGAATGATAGGATGCAAAATGATAGGATGCAGAATGATAGGATGCAGAATGATAGGATGCAGAATGATAGAATAAAAAATTATAGAATAAAAAAAGAAAGAATAACAAAATGATAGAATGACAAAATCACAAACTGAAAGAACCAAGATGTATGAAGATAAATGACATAATAATTTTTAATCTAGTTCTAGAACTTGAAGGTGGGTTTAGCAATCCTTGGGTATGTTATTTCCTCCTATTCCTTGTCTGTTCCTTTCCCTGTATGTCTTAGTCCTGTTCATTCCCCGAGGGCTATGTGGTAAGAGGCAACCAATTGTCAACCGAGTTGGATGGTATAAATGGAGAAGAATGTTTTCGTCATTTGTGCAACCAACAGACCTGAAAAAATTGATCCTGCATTGTTGAGACCCGAAAGATTGGATCAGTTGATTTACGTGCCATTGCCAGATGAGATTGCTAGAAAGTCTATCATTGAAGCACAATTGAGAAACACTCCTTTGGAGCCAGGTATGGACTTGCGAGAAATTGCCAAGATCACCAAAGGTTTCACTGGTGTCGATTTGTCATACATTGTGAAAAGAGCTGCTAAGTTTGCTCCCAAGGATGTGAATACTCTTGTATATTATCATACGTAACTATACATGTAGTATTGGCTGTAATCATGTGACCATATGGAATCTAAGATGATTCCAGACTCGTATTACTTCTAGTCAGCAGTCAAAGCAGTCATAGTGCAGAGTGTAGTGTAGTATAGTGTGATGTAGTATAGTGTGGTGTGGTTTGTGTAGTATGGTATGGAGTGGTATAATTGTGTAGTATAGTGTGGAGTGGTTTGTGTAGTATAGTGTGGAGTGGTTTGTGTAGTATGGTATGGAGTGGTTTGTGTAGTATGGTATGGAGTGGTATAATGGTGTAGTATAGTATGGTGTAATGCAAAGACCATCAAGAAGGCGATTAGCTTGTTTCTCACACCTCTGAATAAAGAAATGAGACGGGGGGAACGTTTAATCAAAACAATCAGACTCGCTATGGATCTACCTAGCAACACTCCGACACAGCACGACAAATAGCTCCCGAATAAGCCATCTTCAGTGCTGTGAAGAACGCAGGTAACAGTGAGTCCTCTGATGACGTCGAGGCCATTGGATTAATAAATTCATTTGATCCTCGTGTAATTTCAACTTTTGGTTTAGTATACATTAATATACGGGGATATTTATGTTGTACCTTACAAGACCCAGACCCAAAGTCTGATATGACGGGACCACCGCACCTCTTATACGTTTTGTTCTTCTAAGGTCTGCACAGCCTTATTGTTCAAAGTATGTACAGCCCTATTGTTCAAAGTATGTACAGCCCTATTGTTCAAAGTATGTACAGCCCTATTGTCTTTCAGTGGTCTGTTTACAACATATCCACGAACTACCTTTGCTCCGTACATGCTAGGTACTCGTTTTCATGTAATGAATGACATCCTGGTTGGGCTTTCCGATGGATTGATGTTCCATTTGCAATGACTGGACTTGTCCTCCTTGGGCTCGTCCAAGCTTGTCAACACCGATGGTATGGCGGAATTGGTCTTCAGTGCTATCTCTAAGGGTTTTATTATTGTGTAATATGAATGAGTAAAATTAAGGAGTAGTATATATGAGTAGTATTAAGGAGTAGTATATATGAGTAGTATTAAGGAGTAATATATATGAGTAGTATTAAGGAGTAATATAGTATAGACTAGTACATATGAGTAGTACATACGAGTAGTATTAAGGAGTAATATAGTATAGACTAGTACATATGAGTAGTATAGATAGTATAGTATATTTTAGACCCACCATGGGTACACACACTACCCATAGAGGTATCTTTCGAGCCTACGAATGCCAATGACTCATCCAAGGCACCATGCCCCGTGACTTGGACTCATCCATTCACCTTACGTCGTGAAATGGCGTTTAACCGCACTACTTCACTTCTCTGGTATTCAGAGTTTAGCTATATAATTACTAGGATTCCCACTTATTGGGAACCCATTAACGAATGACTATAACTTCTAGTATCAGGCGTTTTCAAGAATTTAACAATTACTGTACTACAGTACTTTACTACAGTACTTTACTACAGTACTTTACTACTTTACTACAGTACTTTACTACTTTACTTTACTACTGTACTACTGTACTACTGTACCAATTTACTGTACTGCTGTACTAATTTACTGTACTGCTGTACTAATTCACTGTACTACTGTACTACTGTACGTTCCGACTACTGAATTCCTGCTATGTTCTTTCATACATTTATGCTTTAATAACATTTTGCTCGTTGATGATCCATCAAAAAGAGGATCCGAAACGGCGTAAGTAACTTTGAGAGAAATGTAGGACCCGGAAAGCTCCACTAGAAATATGGTAAGGACTCCAGAATATTCGAAAATGTCTTCGTGGCACTCCTTGCAGCGATGGTTGTGACACGGCGTTTGGAAAGGCCATTGTTACGATCGAACAGAGTAGGCTTCACGAATCCTCTCTAGGCAGGGTCCTGTCTATCGTGGATCTAACGATATAGATAGTATACTATAGATAGTATAGTATAGTACAGTAGTACAGTATAGTATAGTACAGTAGTACAGTATAGTATAGTACAGTAGTACAGTTTAGTCTAGTACAGTAGTACAGTATAGTATAGTACAGTAGTACAGTATAGTATAGTACAGTAGAGTATAGTATAGTACAGTAGTACAGTATAGTATAGTACAGTAGTACAGTATAGTATAGTACAGTAGTACAGTTTAGTCTAGTACAGTAGTACAGTAGAGTATAGTACAGTAGTACAGTAGAGTATAGTACAGTAGTACAGTAGAGTATAGTACAGTAGTACAGTATAGCATAGTACAGTAGTACAGTAGAGTTCAGTACAGTAGTACAGTAGTACAGTAGTACAGTATAGTATAGTACAGTAGTACAGTAGAGTATAGTACAGTAGTACAGTAGAGTATAGTACAGTAGTACAGTAGAGTATAGTACAGTAGTACAGTAGAGTATAGTACAGTAGTACAGTATAGTCTAGTACAGTAGTACAGTAGAGTATAGTACAGTAGTACAGTAGAGTATAGTACAGTAGTAGAGTATAGTATAGTACAGTAGTACAGTATAGTATAGTACAGTAGTACAGTATAGTATAGTACAGTAGTACAGTATAGTATAGTACAGTAGTACAGTAGTACAGTAGTACAGTAGTACAGTAGTACAGTATAGTAGTGTAAACTACTCAAATATAGTAGATAATTTAGAAGTATAGTATAGCCTAGTATAGCGTAGGTGATGGGAAAAAGTACCTACATTTATTGGGTCATGTATCGTAAGAGTAACTTACTGCTGACATAAAAGGAAAAGAGCCTCAAAACCTCTTCCCAGAACATTAGAGATTGTTCTAGCACACTAGAAAAGCCACCGTAATTCTTCATACAATGATAGAGTGATAGGTTTGCAATGGCCATGTTTAAAATCGGACAGTGCACAATTTGTAGTACTGGAATAGGTCATGGCCCGCATATAGCGGACCCAACCCCATTGTATTTGGTCACTACAAAGCCCTAATGGACCCATAACACCTTAACACTGACCAAACTATTATTACTATTCTGCTACTACTGACTATGGAAAAAAAATATGATAGAGTAGGACAGAGAGTATCGCAACAAATATTGTGTGCAAAAAGTATGGTAAAAAGTATTAAAAAAAGTATGGCAGAGACTCTGGCAGTACTGGAAGTGCTTCACCAACCCTAAGTAGTCTTATGTACAGAGCTGATTCTTCTTCTAGACTTGCTTTAGTTTGTCTCTGCAGCATCGAGCCCTTTTTTGCGTGCATCCAGTTCCCCTCTACCGCTTCCTTTGAAAGGGTCGAAAAAAAAACTGGGTGGAATATCTTCCTGAGAGTCGACTTCCAAGTCTTTGGGTTCCGATGGTCCGCTTTCGGGACCCCTGACGCTATAAGTGGACGAGCGACGGTGCAAGTCAGCTATGGTAAGTTCAGGCTGCTCATCATTGGCATCATTGTGTTCATTGTCTTCACTTGTTGGGAATAAATTTGGTACAGACTGCTCATCATTGGCATCATCGTGTTCATCGTCTTCAAATGACCAAAAGAAAAATGGATCAAACTGCTCATCATTGGCATCATTGTGTTCATCGTCTTCACTTGTTGGAAATAAATTTGGTACAAACTGCTCATCATTGGCATCATTAGGTTCATCGTCTACAATTGGCGGAGATAAAATTGTATCAGACTTTTTGTCATTTTCCAAGTGGCCCTCTCCTTCTTGGTCCGTTTCGCCTGGAACCTCTTCTAAGTCTCGCTTACCCGTGTGGTTGACTAATTCAATTTTCTTAGCGTTCGTAGGCAAAAAGTAGAGGTCTACGGGATAACAGTTCCCGGAATTAACCCCACCTCTTCCACTTGCCAAAGCCATCGTCATGACGCCCGGAACCAAGTTGCACAATTGGGGCTTGCAATCGACAAAATCCATCTTAAAGTTTTCATTCAACTTCACCTTGACCTCGTTATACTTGGCGTTTTTCCGACCAAAGCCAAGGTACTCACCGAAAAGTCCAAGCACCTCTTCGTTGGAGAGGCTTTGACTGGTAAGGACGCCATTTTCCAACGTAAACGGGGAAGGTGCAGGCATGTCGGCAAAATTCAACCCAAGGAGATGATCATTTGAACTCTTCAAAATACCGATTGACTTCATAGGGCCTTTGAGTTCAGAATCTTTGAGATCAAAATACACATTGCCATAGAGTGGCGAGGACCCAGACGCAGACGCGATAGAGGAGATGAGAGAGGTTATAGTTAAGTGAGATACTTTCATGAGAGCAAGATAGTGATGCTCTGAACAAAGGAGAGTGGGCTGGGGTTATATAGTGAAGAGAAATATATTCCAGCGACTGTCCTGCAGGTGGCTTAGAGCTTGTGGAAACATTAGCCCTGGATTGTACGCCATTGTGACGGGGAGAAGTGAGACACTGGTCATTTGTCATGTTGCCGTCACCACATACAGGACACAATAGAAAAAGAGTGTATTTATATTTCAGGAGACCAAAGGAGATTTTTGGGTTTTGGAATTTTTTAAAACGGATTTTGACCTAAGAAACCGACCTTATGGTAGACTTAATGACTTCATGGTAAACTTAATGACTTCACCATATGAATTCAATGTATGATTTGATGGTATGAATATGTATGATCCAAGTAAAAGACTTAAAGTATGATCCAAGTAAAAGACTTAAAGTATGATCCAAGAAAGACTCAAAGTATGATCCAAGAAAAAGCCTTAAAGTATGATCCAAGAAAGACTCAAAGTATGTTCCAAGAAAAAGCCTTAAAGTATGTTCCAAGAAAGACTCAAAGTATGATCCAAGAAAGACTCAAAGTATGATCCAAGAAAGACTCAAAGTATGATCCAAGTAAAAGCCTTAAAGTATGACCCAAAAAAAAGACTCAATTGATGACCCAATGGATGACTGCCCTTCTCGTTCGGTGTAGCCAATAATGTGGGAGACGGAAAAAAGACCCCTTATTGTGCTACAATGCAGTAGAGGACACGTCTCCATTGTTTTTTCCATCCGTACACTTGATCTTGAATAAGGTATTGGAAAAGCCAGTACATCCCATATTATTTGCCAATAACAATTGTTCCCAGTCATTAACTTTATGGCTTGTGCTGTGGATGCTGATAAAAATATCCATGCATACATTGTCTTTAACAGTCATTGACATGATGTGTTATTTTAGGCCACAACCAGGGACGTCAGTCACGCCTTATCTGTTGGTCATGAGAACCTGCAGGTGATGGAATACAATGTAGTGGTGTTCTCTTGTGCTTTCAAATTGACTCGTATTTAGTATGTTGAAAAGTGTCTTTGCTAGAGGCTGTTTTCTAGTAAGGCCAGGTGTTGAAAAAGCTCTCTTGGTGACCTTCTGAGCCATAGTCAATGATTGCAAAAAGCCAGTATTAGTGAATGTTTGTGTATAGAAACAGCCATGGTAAAGCCCCAAGAATGGTTGGCTTCAAGTTACCCTAAGAAAAACCCTGAACACCCACGGTACCTTTACTCGCGTGACCTTGTGTACACACCACACTACACTATTGGTACACTACACTATTAGTACACTACACTATTACTACACTACACTACACTATTAGTACACTACTACACTACTACACTACAGTTAGATCCAAGATGGTGGTTAGTTTTACCCTACTGATGGATGATTGTTACAATAGTAATTGAACTTAGTACGAGAGGAATCGTTCATTCAGATAATTGGTATATGGCTTTAAACCCATGAGACATTGAGAACACGTGCCCAGTTAATCGGAATCCGATAATAAACTCCTTCGGCTACGTTCCGGCAGACAACTCAATGATGGCCGAATCCTCTTGCTGAGGAATCATCAACGAATAATTTCAATTGGGTAAATAACGTGTTTACAAGAATCTAACTACTACTACTCTTTTATATTGTATTACTACACTACTCTATCCTTACACTAAACTCTAGTACTCTATCACAACTCATTACTACTACTACTACTAGTATTACAACTACTACTCTATAGTTTAATACTAGTCTTTAGGTTAATACTGATCTATAGTCTACTACTACTACTACTACTACTACTACTACTACTCTATAGTTTAATACTAGTCTTTAGGTTAATACTGATCTATAGTCTACTACTACTACTACTACTACTACTACTCTATAGTTTAATACTAGTCTTTAGGTTAATACTGATCTATAGTCTACTACTACTACTACTACTACTACTACTACTACTACTATACTACTATTATTACTGACTACTACCACTCTTGAAGAAACGGACAGCACTGGAAGTTGCTCCAATCACCAAGTGGTAGATCATAAGCATCCGTTGATTTCCAATTGCTTGTCAGTTTCAGTAATACCAATGGAGTTCAACAAGTAGTAGGAAACCAATCCGTTACCAGACAACAGCATGATCAAACCAACCCAAATACACAAGAAACATCACTTTCTGAGGTTCCATTTAGTGAAGAAATCCAAGTATGAAGTTTGGGCGTACATCTTCTCCTTTTCCAAAGAGCTCACGATTTCACGCATTTCAAATTCAACCAATGCCTTCTTTTTGCCTTCTTTCTGGGTTCCTCAGAGTTACGGGTGTGGAACTTGGATAAGACTTTCTGGATGCGCAGATCTGTTACGATATCATTCTTTATGTTTCTGGCTGTTACGGTCTGGCATGTCAGGGTAAGGGAAAATTATAGGGTCGGGTGCTTATCTGCAAGACGCATACTTGGAAAGTTAACGCCAGATCTACAACGACGGTTGCGGCACCAGGACGACCTGTGATTAGTAATATCCAGTGGATGAATCATACTACAAGATATTGACTTCATAGTTTTTCAATATATGTAAACACTCTAGGGGGTGTTTGCATCAGGAATAGGAGACGGAGAGTTGTCAGTGGTCATTGAAGTAATGTTAATACGAGATCTTTTGGTGGTCTGGTTCTTGCATCTGGTATACCTCCGGGCAGTTGCAAGTAGTAAAAGTATAAAGTATAAAGTATAAAGTATAAAGTATAAAGTAGTAAAAGTATAAAGCAGTAAAAGTAGTAAAAGTAGTAAAAGTATAAAGTATAAAGTATAAAGTAGTAAAAGTAGTAAAAGTATAAAGTATAAAGTATAAAGTAGTAAAAGTAGTAAAAGTATAAAGTATAAAGTAGTAAAAGTAGTAAAGGTATAAAGTATAAAGTATAAAGCAGTAAAAGTAGTAAAAGGAGTAAACAACCACCGGGATGCGTGAGTCAGCAGCAGCAGGACCTTGACCTTGGGGAAAAGTAGCGAGGGCTTGAGCTGACACGAGCCAGT
>NLAL01000078.1:0-12617 GCA_002374735.1 Metschnikowia sp. 13-106.1
TTCAACTGCATTTCGCATGGGTCACCTGAAGAACCAAGACAAAACGAACCTTAAACAGATTGCCATACGACGATACTGCTACCATCCAGTCTATACCATATACTATTATTTACTATGTAAATTTGATACCATCAAGTCTATACCATCCAGTCTATACCACATACTCTATACCACATACTCTGTACCACCTACTCTATACCACCTACTCTATACCACCTACTCTATACCATCCAGTCTATACTATCAAGTCTATACTATTCAGTCTACACCATCAAATCTATACCATATACTATTATTTACTCTGTAAATTTGAATATCATCAAGTCTATACCATGTAGTCTATAACATGTAGTCTATACCATATACTATTTATTTACTATGTAAATTTGAATACTATCCAGTCTATATTATCAAGTCTATACCTTTCAATCTATACCATCCAGTCTATACTATCAAGTCTATACTATTCAGTCTATACCATCAAATCTATACCATCAAATCTATACCATCAAATCTATACCATCCAGTCTATACCATTCAGTCTACACCACCCAGTATATATATTAGATTCCGGTTACGTCAGGGACTCTGTTTGCTATGTTCATTCGCCAATGATTGCTTCGAGGGGAGATTTCGAGGGGAGATTTCGAGGGGGAATTCGAGGGGGAATTCGAGGTACTTAAATACTTTTAGACAAGAAGGCGTGCCACTTAGCTCGAAAACAATAGCGATGAACGCCGTCCCAACATCGTACAATATTGAGCCTCAGCATCTTGATATGGCCTTTGTTACGATTAGACAGTGACGACTCAAAATACCTCAATGGGTAAGGCTACCTATGATGACTAGCAATATATACTACTTACCATGTACTATATACCATGTACTATATACCATGTACTATATACCATGTACTATATACCATATACTATCTACTACATACTACTTACCATATACTATATACCATATACTATCTACTACATACTACTTACCATATACTACTTACCATGTACTATATACCATGTACTATATACCATGTACTATATACCATATACTATCTACTACATACTACTTACCATATACTACTTACCATGTACTATATACCATACCTGGAATTGCACGGGCAGTATTTGTAGCCCTATACTTAAGTATGTTTGTAGCTTTTGTAGCACTTTACTTAAGTATGTTTCTAGCTTTTGTAGCACTATACTTAAGTATGTTTCTAGCTTTTGTAGCACTATAAGTACATTTCTAGCATTTGTAGCACTATAAGTACATTTCTAGCATTTGTAGCACTAGAAGTACATTTGTAGCACTAGAAGTACATTTGAAGCACTATATTGTTTGGTATAGCATTCCCTTGTCCTCTATACTGGTCTATACCACACGGCATTTGGAACCGTACTATTAGAGCATTTTAGCCGTAGTAACTAGCAGAAATAGGAAGAAATTCACTCCCATACATATACCATAGATCATAGTCCTCTTGGCATACCACTCCGCACTTATGCTCCACTCCACTTCTCCACTCTAGATTCAGATTTAAACTTGAATTGAACTTGTTTCAACAGATTCGGAATATTCAAAAAGTTCCAAATTGTGATTATTCAAAAGTTCTAAATCGACTTCGAAAAGATAAAAGACCTTATATCTTTAAACGTAGGCTCATATATGGCTTCTCAAATCACTGTTAATAAAACAGTAATAAATGTAACAATGCTAATATTACATCTTGAATCCATCCTGCTTATAGAGTATGGAAGGGCTGGTTGAATTAGCGTCATTGTAAAACCTTAACCACCAAAGCTAACTGAGTTTGTAAAACGTTAACCACCAAAGCTAACTGAGTTTGTAAAACGTTAACCACCAAAGCTAACTGAGTCGACATGTTTCGAACATATATAAACGGATGTCAAATTGTCAACGAGTACTGTGTTTTTCAAAACTATTGAAAGCAGCTCGAATGTTTCGAACCACACTAGACAACTTATACAAACCAATAATTCAAAAACCTTCGTACTCCTCCACCCAGTCTTTCAAACCAAATGGCGTAATGTTTCACACCAACTTTCTTCAGAATTCAATCTTCGGAAATCTAAATCTGGAGTATTGCCCCATATGTACTGCATTTGGGAGTCTTGCAGTACTAATCAAGGGTCAAAATGGACAGAACTGAACCGCTTTTCTTGTTATCCTGTTCACAACAACTTGTGAAGGGTTACGAAACTTTCTGCATTATTGGTTGTTTGATTTTGCAAGTGTGATTCAAACCAGCGCGGCAAAACGATTCAAACCATACTAGCATAATTAAATTCCCAATAATTCCAAAAGTGTCGTACTTATGACTTAAAAATTGCTAAGCATCAAAGATTCGAAATAACCTGTTCATGTGAAATCTCTATTAAATATTAAAAACAGTACCTTTTTTGAATTATTGCTTGTTTAATTTTGCAAGTAGATAAACCCGTACCTAGCATGTGCGAAGACTCGTAGCCTATGAATAAAGATATATATATATAGGGTACTTCGTGGATATGGTGTAGGCAGGCCATTGCGTTGAAAAGAATCAGTCCAGGTCGTCTGTAAACATCAGTACATCCACACTATTATTGGTGGCTCTGGTGTCGGGACACATCTTGGTATGACCTCCCTCAGTTGATGTATATATCGGATGGTGTTATAAAATAGCGGGAGCTTGTCCTTTTATATTGCGGTGAGCCTTCACATGACCACAGTCACGTGCGTGTTCGCGGTCTCTGGGATACATTGAGCTCCTAATTCTCAACATGCGAGACATAGAGCTGTGCATACCTTAGACAAGCAGAAAAGTATAACAGCAGCTGTGGCCCCGGCATAGGAACTTGGTCGTGTATGGTACAACTACATACCACTGCATATTAATAGTATATTAACTAAAAGGAAGAATACAATCCAAAACGTACATATAGGCAGTTGCAGTTTAATCGCTATAAATAAAAGGTTACCACACCAATGCACTATACACTAGACCAAAAGTCGAGGTATTTCTGGCTATAGATTGGTGAAGGATGGTACCTGGTACTCATAACATAGATCTAGTAGTACTTGGAGAATCACCAATTGGTTCACCCACGTGCTTGATCCATTGGCCAATACGCTGGTCATTCATACAGTATGTATTGCACTAGTTCCTGCTGTTCTGTTATCCCTTGATTGCTCGTCTCATGATGCCTTTTCTGACCTCGCCTGCATGTTTTGTTGATCATTCTTCTTTCAATTCTCTTTAACCCTTGGCCTTGGGCTTGAGGTTCAAAAAGTCTATGGACACGATGATATCGTATCCGTTCTCCTCGCACGCATATAACGCCTCGTGCTCGTTGGAGTGCAAGAAACGGATATTCTCGCCCACCAATGCCCGGATGAGCGTGGTGGTCTCGAGATCCCGGATCTCAATGAACCCGGGGTCGAACGCCAAGAGGTAAGGGTAGAACAACGCAATGTTCTGCGGCATACCTTCCCAGAAGATCCCCCAGTCGTGCTTGGTTCTCCACCCGTTTCCGTTGATGAAGAACGAGAACTCGCTGTAACTCAATAGGAACTTCTTGTCGAGCCTGTGGATGGCCAAGGGCTTGACGCTTTCTCTTTGCGTGGCAAAGTCCAACGAGGGGTCTGCCTCGTCCAAAATCGACTCCTTTTTTCCTGCTTCCAACGAGAGGATTTCGAACCCTTTGGTGCATCCAATACATAACTTGGTCTTCAAGAACGAAATGGACACGGGGTCTGAAGTGAACGTGATCTCCCGCACTTCCGGCTTGCGGTTTTTGTTCTTGTTCTTGCTGTCAAAGGGGTTGATGGGCTCCACTATGTTGATGGCCTTGGCATTGCCGGATTTAACGGCACACATCAAGAGCTTGCCGTCGCAAACGCCGGTTTTGAAGAAAGAAATGTGATTGAGAATCACCTTTCCACTGCGGGTGTTCTTGACATGGTCCAACGAGTCCGTACACGATAAATCGAACTCGTAAAACGTCTTATCAGAAAGAACCAAAACCTTGGAGTACTCCACCAAAACCTCCAATTGCGTCACGTATGGCTTGCTGATCACCAACGTGGGGTCCGAACAGATCTTCTCCGATGACGTCACGCTGATGGAACGAACTGTAGACACCCACACTCCTGCATCTGTCCCATATAAGAGTTTTTTGCCTCCATAACAAGGCACAGCACAGTTGATTCTGTTGTTGCCAATAAACCGTCTAGTTTCATATTTGCACAAGGAAAAAACATCGTTCTTTTCAATGAGCTTCTTCTGCTGTGCCTGAACCTGCAGCAATACCTGGTTCTGATTGGTCAAATCGTCAGCAAACAAAGAAATGTGCGTGGGGTTGCTTCCAAGCCCCAAGAAATTAACCTGCAATTTCGGTTGAGACGACGACACAGGGTTATATTGAGAGTTCTCCACCTTATTCCGCAAGCCAACGTCGGAAACAATGGACCCATTTTCTCTGAAGGGAAGCAATGTCTTAAAAGTAGGGATCTCATAGCCACTGTTCATGAATAAAAGAGGCAAGTAAATGGGTCGTTCGAAAACCTTGTGCACCTCTCTCTTGTTTTGGATCTTGTGTTTGACCAATAGAAGCGCGTGTTCGAAAAGATAGAGGTCGATTTTCTCATTGTCTCTTTTCCGACTCAACGTCACCTGGTATATGATGCGGTTGTTGTAGTTCAACTTGAAGTTAAACCGTTCTTCTAGAGTTTGTCTTCCAAGAAGCCGGTGCAACACCATCACCTTATGCCGGTCCGTGGCTTCTCCAGTCTGTACATTGATACGAGCCAATACCTTCTCCAACTCCTCTTTAGTTTCCTGAAGAACCTTGTAATCAGGGGAATCTTCTTTCGTGTTCTTCAAAATGCCACTCACCAATAATTGGTACCGTGCAGGTCTTTGAACACCTTTAATAAGGAATGAAGAGAAGTCTTGTTTCCTAGACTCGGGTTTCTTCTCGATAGCCTCCAAAAACCGGGCATACTTGATGTTCACCTGTTGCTGTCTTTCATGTTCAAAACTGGCAAACACCTTGTTTCCCGAATACTTAATGAACGGCTCGAAACTTCCAACGTACAGCAACAAGATGTCTCCAATGGTCTCTACCACGGGTTTCTGAGTCTGTTGCCGTGCGGTCAACGCTTCACTAAGACTCTTGGCCAATCTTAACAATTCACTGACACCTCCAAAAACCGTGCGGATGAAAGCATCCCGTTCTCTTTCCGGGATGATGTTATTCGTGGGATTTCTCAAAGGCATGATGTAGAAGTCCGTCATGAACTCCAAATCCTTGACGTAATCCCTTTCGGTATAAATGAGCTCGTAAATCAACTCCTGTCTCATTTTCTCGTGCTTGTCCAATTTTTCAAGCACTGCACTATCCACCGTTTCATGCCACAACGTCTTGGAAGCCTCGGTATCATGCAAAGATAATCTGGATACTGCCCGTTTCAAGCCGCCTCTGGGCTTCATATTAAGCCGGGCCTGCTGCTCAAGACGACGAGGACAAGCTATAGAGTAACATAACCGGTTGCGGTTACAAGTTGGAGAATAACACTCGGTCAAAATGGTAAATACACCATTGACACGAGACTGATCCATGAAATCCTTGTCGGTTCCAACTTTGTTGAGACTGGTATAGCTTCCAGGAATACCCTCGATGGGGCTTCCGGGCATTGGGGGATAGTTTGATGAAGGGTAAGGAGCCGTGGAAGAAGGCTGACTATCAAGCAATGAAGCCCTATTGGAGTTGTTATTGCTTCCGTTTCCACTGACACCTCCATTATCGTCGAAAAACTCCACATCACTATAAACACGCGAAAAATTGTAGATTTCGTTAGCAGAATCCCTCAAACGATGGTTATACGTGGCATCGTGGAAAAACTTCTGAGCATCCAAGGCCCTGCCTAAAAGCAAGGCTAAGTTCCGGTCGTTGGTCCGGATGATATTGCAGATAAGGTCGATGGCCACGTTTCCTGTGAACGAATCATGGTACTCCAAGCCATCCTTCATGTTGATGGTAAGCACCATGCCTTCCTTGAAGGCCTTAGCGACGCGGGAAAGAATGGCCGGATACACGATAGGTTTTCTCAGCGAGTGGGAATGTGCCTTGGCCGGGACTATGGTCGACAGCGACGGCGTCCGGTCTCTCTGTAAAGTGGAGGTGCTGGAGAACTTCTTGGTGGAAAGCGAGGAGAGCTTGCCCAAGGAGCTTAAGGACCTTGATTTGGACGAAAACGAGAAGGTATGGCCGGAACTTCCCGATAACGAACGTTGCGTCTGAGTATTGTTGTAATGCACGGGCTGGTTGGACGATGTCATGGACTTTGTTCTGGACTCCTTGACATCCCGTTCTTTTCGAAGTTGTTGGGTCTGGAAAGGCTCTGCGTTGTAGACGGGCATCGTGGGGGAAGTCACGACCCGTCTGTTCTCCAGAATCGGCAGAATAGGCGGTTTTCTGTGCAGAGGATGGCCGTCGAAAGGTCCATACTGAGCCGGACCGGGAGAAAAGTTCTGATTCGGATACGGTCTTTCCTGCTGCTGACGGGGGTCATTGTACCGGGGGTCCTGGAGCCGAGGGTCTTGATTGGGATAAGGTCTTTCCAGGCTTGGATGGCTCCGAGGATCCTGATTAGGAAACCCGTTCACTGGGTAATCTGCCGGGTACCCCTGGCGAGGCGTATGGGGCCGTTTCTGAGGCAGATGGTTTGCATGGGTCATGGGCGGAGCCGGAGCGGGATTATGACCCACTGGGGGGTCCCTGCGGCCATGCGGGATAACACCGGGGCCGTTTTTTTGTTTTTGATTTGGATGTTGGTTGGGAAAAGTGGACGGAGGGTAGCCCCCGTCATTGGGAAAGTTCCCATATCGTTGGACGGGTTCATGGGTCAACGACAGAGCGGAAGAGCGGTGGGAGTCTGCATGGGGGTAGCCGTAGATGCCCGGTTTTCCCACATTTTCAAAGCTTCCGTGTGTCTGATTCACTCCAGGATATGGGGCCTGGTTGATGCCATCGTATCCAGGATTATACGGGCTCGCCTGGGCCTGGTTTTGAGGAAAGGGGGGTTGATTTGGGGGAAATGGAGGTTGATTTGGGGGGAAAGGGGCCTGATTTGGGGGGAAAGGGGCCTGGTTTTGGGAATACAGAGGCCCGTGGCTCTTGGACGACCCCGGGGCGTGGCTGGAACTCATCAAGGCCAGCGGTATTAGATGTTCCGGGAGGTTGAACGCCTCATGGTTGGGCGGATATGACATGATGGATTAACAAAGGATTAGTCCGGTAGATTTCCGGTAGAAGTCCAGCAGAGGGAAACCAAGCAAGAGCAGACAGAAAGCAAAAGCAGACAGAAAGCAAGACTGCAGATAAAGCAACAACAAGGAAACCAAGAAGTCAGAAACCAGGAATCGAGAAATCAGAAATCAGAAATCACGAAATCAGGATCAGTTGTTGGGCCGTATAGGAGTTATTCGTTGTTGGGGCTGTTGGGCGGAGACGGGTCCTGTGTCCGGCCTAGTGAATTAAAACAACGCCAGGAATTAAAAAGGGAGGGGCCAACAAAAACACCGCCGAGGAGGAGAGGGAGAGGAGGGGATGGAGGCTGGAGTTACGGGTTTGTGCTAATATGCCGCCGGCGATGTGCACGTCTTGAAGGAGCAGCGGAAGGAAGTTGCCGGGAAGAAGAATGCAGCGGTGGAAGAAAAGAATGGAAGCGGTGGATGTGAGGGTGTGAGGGTGTAAGGGTGCGAGGATTTGGAGTGCAAGCAACGGAAGAGAGAGGGCTGCGCACTGTGCAGGGGAGAAATACGAGGGGGGGAGATACGAGGGGGGCGGTGGGAGAGATACTCTTGCCTTATTGGGTAGTAGGACCTGCAAATACCGGCCTTTGCCTTGTTTCAGGCGCGTTTCAGGTTGGTTTCATCCCCATAGCCCCTGCTGGGTATTCTAGACGGGTTGCTTGCATCCTGCATCGGGCGCGGCGCCTTGAGCGAAGCCGAAAGGAAAGTGCGGGCCATACATTCCGAGGGGGGGCGCACACCCGTACACCTCGCGCCAGCCGTGTATTTTCTGGTATAAAAATAAATGTCCGGCTGCTACCTAACATTTTCTGGGGCCAGTACACCAACTTCGGTCCCCAAACATCTGTACACCATGTCGAATGTCGCTACTCCAAACACCAGTACATCATATCCAATGTCGGGGTATTAAACACCTGTACACCAATGTCGAGTGTCGGGGTCCCAAACATCTGTACACCAATATCCAATGCGGTGCATCAAAACACCTGTACACCCAATGTCGGTACCCCAGCCGTAGGCCCGTGCACCAGCGCACGGACACTACATCCGCAATCCTGACAACTCCTCCCAACACCCCTATGCCAGCTTACCACTCCACATTTCTAGGCGACACAGCCGCAGAGCGTACCGTAGGCAACATCGTCTTGTTGCCCATCCACACCTCGTACCGCGGCCCCTCGTACCCCCCAAACCAGGAGTACGACATCATCGAGGAAGTGCTCGATCTCTTTAGAGCAAACTCGTTTTTCAAGAATTTTGATATCAAGGGGCCTGCCGATAGATTGCTTATTTACGGCATCTTATTCGTCAGTGACTGTTTGTCCAAGTTGAACAGCAGGGTCACGTACAAGGAGGCGGTGCGGGCACTAAATAACTTGGCGCTTGACTCGTTTGCGTTGCCCGGAGATGTCGGGTTCCCCATGAATGCATTGTACCAAGGCCCGGGGTCCAAAAACGAAGCGGAGTTGTTGCGGGGTTATTTGCTGCAGTTCCGCCAGGAATTGGCCGACCGCTTGTTGAAGAAGGTCTATGCTGATAACGAGACTGTGCCTAGCAAGTTCTGGTTGGCGTTCACCCGCAAGCGGTTCATGAACAGAAGTTTATGATTAGGGCGTTTTGAGAGTTTATGGAAGCTTTGCGAGGTGTAGCTGGATTAAAAAGTGATATATTGGTATCAGGAACTATTTCCAAAGAGGTCTTAAGAGGTCTTAAGAGGTCTATAAGATATTCATAAGAGAAGCCTATTGATAAGACGTTTAAATGAGAAGAGGTCCATAAAAGGTGTGCATGAGAAAAGAGTCTACTGAGAACAGAGCTCCTTGATGAAATAGATGTCTATTGATAAGAAATGAGGTTTTCTATAAAGTGCAAGTTATTTTCATAAAAGAGCTCTATTGACAAGAGTATGAGTCCTAAGCATTGGTAGAGTTTTCCTACTTATGGCTAACAAGAGAGGCCTTTTGATGATAAGCGATCTACTGATAAGAATCTGATAAGAATAGAGGTCTATAAGAGAGGTCTGCATAAGAAAAGGAAACTACCTAAGAAAAGAGGATTTCTGTAAGAGTACAAGATATATTGACAAAAGTATGAGACCTACTCATTGGTGAAGACCTATTTGTGTATGAGAAATGTCTATTGATATGAGGTAAATTGATAAAGAGGTCTAAATGAGAATAGAGACATACATAAGAAGTGGTATGATCGCAGTCCTATGAACATTCAATCATGAAACAATTGAGTAGTTCATGACTCTTCATATTCATTGAGTCATTCTCTGGAGTTCATAAGTCCATAGACCATTATTTGGACGATAGTCGCAGGAATAGAGGGGACCATGACGAGTCCGCCATATGCTATCCAAATCCAAGGTAGAAGAATTCTTGGCTATTCGCTCAATAGAATGCCACAATAAAAAAACCCGGTACGGCTTTTTCCCAGCAAAAGCAGTAATCTTCTCAATATTTCTCAAAGTAATAATCACGGGGATGGCCAATGGGTTTCCAAGAGTAACATGGCAAAGTCGCCAACATTCCAGGATACAAACCAGAAAACCTCCATGGTTCCATTGACTTTAGTAAAGAATCCCATATTTTTTATTGGCTTTTCGGGAGGCACATGTTTCCTCGCAGATCTTGTCATTTATCGTCAGGCAAGAGGTGGTCACCTCGAAAAATCACAGTATTCCAGACAACATAGCAAATGATTTGACTAGTAGATGTGGACTAGCCAATTTGGTCACTAGTAGATGTGGACTAGCCAATTTGGTCACTAGTAGATGTGGACTAGCCAATTTGGTCACTAGTAGATGTGGACTAGCCAATCTGGTCACTAGTAGATGTGGACTAGCCAATTTGGTCACTAGTAGATGTGGGGTTAGCCACTTTGGTGACTACTGCATGAGCCAGCAATAATTTGGTCAGTAGATGTATGGGATTAGACACCACACTTGTGCCTGGTACTTCAAGTACTCAGGGCCATACAAGCGGTTGACCAAGAACCACTCCTCAAACTGGATGCGGCGAACAAAGAACCGCACTAACACCACCATGCTGAGCACGGGTACCACCACGGTCCCCAAGATGAGCTGCATTCCCGCAACGTACACCAAGAAACCAAGGTAGCTGGGGTGGCGACACCAAGCATAGACGCCCGAGGTCACCAAGCGGTTATGGGATCCCCTCTGCGTTTCGATGTAGTGGGAAAACGACTCGCCACACTGGTACATGGCCAAAGCCCTAATAAGAATTCCACAAAGGGATACCAAGACTCCAGCCATCTCCCTATGTTCATGAACGTCAGCAATGCCACCAATTCCTGATCGTTTAACAATGCAACTAAAAATTTGATCAACCATTCCGTATCCATTAGAAATTCCACTGACAAGTCTATTAGAAATTCCACTGACAATTCCTGATCCATTAACAAGTCTATTAGAAATTCCACTGACAATTCCTGATCCATTAACAAGTCCTCTGAAAATTCCATATCCACCGTCAGTCCCATTTACCGCCCCATAACTAAATGAACCAGACAGAAACAGACTAAACACCAGTCCTATTGTTTGTATTGTCTGTACCGGTAGTATTGCCTGTATTGACAGTATCATGTTCTGTACCAGTGTCATTATCAGTAACTGTATTGACTGCATTGACTGTAGCAATAACTGGGTCTGTATCTGTGTCAGCACCATGAATATGATTCTCAGGATTATCAGTATCATTGCCAGCATGATTGACATTAGTATTGACATTACTGACAGTATCGTAGTCAATATTGAAAGTACCATTGACTGTATTGACTGTATTGACTGTGTTGACAGTATTGACTGTATTGACTGTATTGACTGTGTTGACAGTATTGACTGTATTGACTGTATCGACAGTATTGACTGTATTGACTGTATCGATTGTAATGACAGTATCGACTGTACTACCTGTGTTGACTGTATCGACAGTATTGACAGTATTGACAGTACTACCTGTGTTGATGATATGGTCAGTATCGGTGTCACAGCCACTTTCCAAAGTTCATATTCACATATGGCAAGCAAATGAACAGTCAACAAATGGAGCGAACCGCGGGCGCCATGAAGAAGAAACGAGTGCGCATTGAGCGTGCGAGGCTGGCATTTTTTCGTGAGTGTGTATTCACAGCCATGGAAAAGCGCCCAGCACATGATGTACTTGGCCACCGCGTGAGTGTAGTAGTAGCTGGAGAGTGCACCGGAGATAGTTAGGATTGTCCACTGCACAGTCACCGAGTCCATCCTTATGATTCTTGGTTTGTATGAGTTGTATTGGTTGTATGAGTTGTATTGGTTGTATGAGTTGTATTGGTTGTATTGGTTGTATGGGTTGTATTGGTTGTATTGGTTGTATGAGTTGTATTGGTTGTATGAGTTGTATTGGTTGTATTGGGGTTTGGTAAATAGTGGTTGGTAAATGGGTTGGTGTATTTGGTGTAATTTTTGGTGGTGCGCAGAATTTTAATGGTGTTGATAATTAGTGAGTGACTAGTGAATGAGTGAGTGAGGGCATGAGACCTGAGGCTGTGGACTGGGACTGACTGAGACTGAGACTGAGACTGAGACTGAGACTGAGACTGAGACTGAGACTGAGACTGACTGAGACTGACAGTGACTGACAGTGATGGGAACTGCACCAGTGCCTCCTCTCCAATATCTTCATCTCAATACCATCTTTCCCTTCTCAATATCACTTTGGCTTGGTGCTGCATCCATGGTTGTTCCGTGGTCTTCATCTCCACTATACAATTGACGATGACCGCTTGGACTTTCTGACCGGACTGTGTTGCGGGAGTATGAAACCGCCATCGAATGACCTAAGTTGTACTTATACCGAACATACTACACTATTTACAGTGACTCCTCTACAGTGACTCCTCTACAGCAACTCCTCTACAGTGACTCCTCTACAGCAAACTACTCATGTCAGATGCACCATAGATGGAGCTCTACCTGTTTCAGTATTTTGAGCCCACGCTGTCTAATCCTGACAATGGCCATATTATGCCGCTGTACAATCATGTACGAGGTACGGGGATGGAAACACAGTTTCTGCACCTAACAACAACCCGTTGACTAGGCGACCCATCCAGGAACAATGATATAGCTGATTTCTCCTTCTGAGGAGTCATCAAAAAACATACTAAACTAGTACGTGACGTAACAAGATTCTAGCACTACAACACTATACAACACTATACAACACTATACAACACTATACAACACTATACAACACTATACAACACTATACAACACTATACAACACTA
>NLAL01000078.1:12755-72428 GCA_002374735.1 Metschnikowia sp. 13-106.1
ATACAACACTATACAACACTATACAACACTATACAACACTACTCCTAGTCGTACTACTGGTACTACTGGGATTACTGGTACTACTGGGATTACTCCTACTGTGACTACTCCTACTGTGGCTACTCCTACTGGGACTACTCCTACTGGGACTACTCCTACTGGGACTACTCCTACTGGGACTACTCCTGGTGGTAGTGGTCATCAGTTCCACTCACTCTTCATATACCAGCAAACAGACGTTGACATGCTGAGAGATTCTTGCTGTAACGTTTAGTACTACTCCTCCATTTTCGGTGATGGTTCCCCAGAGAAAGGAAAGTGCGTCCTATATAGCTATTGAAGATAAACGTGGTATCGAAAAACTGGTCACCAGAATAATGGTGATGATTGTGGCACCTTCGAAAACGCCATCATGGTATTTGGTACATTGATGGCCGTGATACGGCGTTTTCAATGGCCCTTGTTTGTGTGGCCAGAGACTTTTAATCTCTCTAGGTAGATTATCTATTGTGATCTGACCATAATCTATGGTAATCTGACCATTATCTATGGTAATCTGACCAGTAGAATATCTATGGGGATCTGGTGGTTTTGACATGCGGCAAAGACTGTTTTCGGTTGATATAGCCAATCCCAACCATTACCATCATCACTTTACTGAAACTGTGGCCCTTATGCTGCTCTTGTTCTACTACTCTACTCTACTACTCTACTCTACTCTACTACTCTACTCTACTCTACTACTCTACTCTACTCTACTACTCTACTCTACTCTACTACTCTACTCTACTCTACTACTCTACTCTACTCTACTACTCTACTCTACTCTACTACTCTACTCTACTCTACTACTCTACTCTACTCTACTACTCTACTCTACTCTACTACTCTACTCTACTCTACTACTCTACTCTACTCTACTACTCTACTCTACTCTACTACTCTACTCTACTCTACTACTCTACTCTACTCTACTACTCTACTCTACTCTACTACTCTACTCTACTCTACTACTCTACTCTACTCTACTACTCTACTCTACTCTACTACTCTACTCTACTCTACTACTCTACTCTACTCTACTACTCTACTCTACTCTACTACTCTACTCTACTCTACTACTCTACTCTACTCTACTACTCTACTCTACTCTACTACTCTACTCTACTCTACTACTCTACTCTACTCTACTACTCTACTCTACTCTACTACTCTACTCTACTCTACTACTCTACTCTACTCTACTACTCTACTCTACTCTACTACTCTACTCTACTCTACTACTCTACTCTACTCTACTACTCTACTCTACTCTACTACTCTACTCTACTCTACTACTCTACTCTACTCTACTACTCTACTCTACTCTACTACTCTACTCTACTCTACTACTCTATAGAAAACAAACTGAGGTTTCCACTATGACTTCTACACTTATACCTAATAACTATTGAAATATTAAAAATTGGACGATCTAGTAAGGAGATCTCAATTTTATCTATTTTCATATTTTTGTATGGTAATGTCTGACAATCCTTAAGGGTTCCAACTTTAAGATAGAACTGTTCAATTATTTAAAATAGCAAACAAGCATATACACAACAACTTGTTTGAAGTAAATGATTATCATTATTCGCTATTCATGAAGTATCAAAATCTATAATACTTGATATGGCCACTTTTGGGGGACTTGAATTCTTTCTTTCACTTTCCATACTTAAGTTCTGAATTTGAAAACGTAATTTACTCAAAGCGCATACTTGGGATTGTTTCATTTATATTCCAGAATTGACTTATCGACCTTTAGTAAATGTTTCTCATTTAAATCCTTCAATTACATTAGACCATATAAACCGACGTCAAAATTGTCTTGACCTCATCGTTTTGGGTCTGAGTCTATACATGTTATAACAAAAATACTTAGCATCATATTAGTAGGATTAGAATCTTCCATATTCAATAAATTAATCATTATTTGACCAATGTACTTACTCTTCTACTAGTCCACTCTTCTACTAGTCCACTCTTCTACTTGTTTACTCTACTCTTCTACTTGTCTACTCTACTCTTCTACTCTTCTACTCTTCTACTCGTCTACTCTTCTACTCGTCTACTACTGCACTGTTCAATAGTGCATTCCTATGTACGTCTTTTCTGCTTTATAGAGAAGTATATAGGTAGTGTTAGATCCAAAATGGGTGGAAACCCGTAGGGGATTGAACTTACGTGCGCTGTCCGTCGGGACCCAATGCTACTACTCCCCCTCTCCCCACCGTTGCTAAACCCTTCGGTTACCTTGCGGCAGACTACTTAAAGACAGCCGATTCCTCTTGCTGGCAATTAATAACTATAAAGTTAGTTTCTTGAAAATGTCTAATACTAGAAGTTATGTTCATTCGTTGATGGATCCCCAATAAGTGGGAATCCAGCTAAGTATATAGCTAACCTGTGAATACCAGAAAAGTGAAGCAGGGCGGTCAAACGCAATGTCACGAGGTAAGGTGAATGGATGAGTCCATGTAAAGGGGTATGGTGCCTTGGATGAATCATTGGCTTTCTTAGACTCGGAAGATACTTCTATGGGTAGTGTGTCAACCCATTTGTTATGTTCTTTATTATGTGTGGTTACCTAAACTTGTATTCGTTGATGGTTCCGCAGAGAGGAACCCGAGTGGTTATATAACTTTGGGAGAAACGAGACACCGCAAAACTCTCCACTAGAACAATGGTAAGGATTATTCCAGACTACTTGAAAAGGCCATGGTGGCACTTCATGCAGCCATGGTTGTGAAACGGCTTTTGCTGTGGCCATTGTTGGGATCCCACAGAGTAGGCTTCATGATGTCTCTATAAGTAGTATCCTACCTCTAGTGGATGTAACACTATATGATCATCAATGAATGAATGTTTGTTAATTTCAGATTGAATAACCAAATAGTACTCTCGCCTTATAACTATACCCGGAATACATTTATTAGCTATATCCTGATAAATAATGTGGCATTAGAAAATTGTCCCCGGATTCACCTTACATTAAATATTGCATCATCATTAACATTAATATTTATATTTATCTAGAAAAAAAACTCTATTGTATATCAAATTATTGATGCTTTATTTGATAATATCAGCGAATATCGATTAGGTAATCATCGTGTTTACAAGAATCTAACAGGTTATGTCAGTGATATGAAATAACAGAATACGACAGAATACGTAACAGTAAATCCAAAATTACTAGTGTCAAAGTATAAATGAAATTAATGTTTACTCTATGTAGGCGAAGTCTGGCTATCTAACTGTCTAGGGTATAGTGTAAAGTTACGAAAGGTGGTGAAAATTATGGTTATGAATTGTTCATTTTGCATCAATAACACTGCAGCTAAATAATAAAGATGGGTGCGAAAATGGTCCAAAGTGCGAACCACTGCCTTCTCCACACCAACAAAAAAAGGTCACGATAAAAATCCACACTCAACCTAAAAATCCATACTCAACCAGAAAATCCATACTCATTTCTAAAAATCCACATATCCCTATAAATCCACATATCCCTAAAAATTACACACACATCCCTAAAATTACATAACATATCTTTTTTTTTTGGATGCCACGTACACCATTTCCCACTTCCTCCTGCATACAACGCACCACCTAAAAAAATGCGCACCATACCAACGCTTCTCCTCACCTCAATGCGCTTACTGCCTCATGTGGTGGCCCTCAAGTCGTTTTTCTTGGGCGCCTGCTGGATGCTCTCGGGGGTAGTGGCCTTTTGCACGTGGACTGCATACAGCTCCATCTGCAGGTCCGCCCTCTACATTCTCTTCGTGGCTCTGTTTCACTTCTTGGAGTTCCTCATTACGGCTGTCTACAATACGACTGAAACAGATAACGATTCGTTTATTTTGAACGATTCTGATCTCCACGTGATCTACGTTGCTGCTGTGGTGGAAACCTTCGTGCAAAGTTGGGTGTTGCCCCTATATGCATTCCTGTTCTGGTTAGGCTTGCTTCTTATAACTGTGGGTCAGGCGGCACGTACCATGGCCATGCGGACGGCGGGCGTATCGTTTAACCACTATGTTCAAAAAGAACATGCCACCGACCATGTGTTGGTGACGTCCGGCATATACCGCGTGCTCCGACACCCGTCTTACTTTGGGTTTTTCTGGTGGTTTGTAGGAACCCAGCTTTTGTTGCAGAATTACGTGATTTTGCTTTTTGGCTGCTATAAGCTCCATCGCTTCTTTCTGCGCCGCATCTTCTATGAGGAAAACCTCTTGGTGTCGTTTTTTGGCAACGACTATGTGGAGTATAGGGCCCGCACGCCGGTGCGCATTCCACTCATCTCATGATCATTCATATATTCAACTGATACAACAAATTTGTACAAGACCGCCTTACTTGGCCCCGATTCCGACTCCGTTTCCGTTGATGTTTCTGTACATCATCACTCCATTGTCTCCATCCACATACTGGCACCATCTGGCCGATTTCCATAACGACTGGAACATGTTCTCGTCACTGTGGCGGTAATGCTTGCCCATGACTTTCTTGATGGCCTCGCTGGCTTCACGTGCATTGTAGAAGGGAATCCGCGAGCAGTAGTGGTGCAACACGTGGGTCTCGATGATATCGTGGAGCACGTGCTTGCCAATGAAACCAAACTCTCTATCAATAGTGGCGGCGGCGCCTCTAGCAAAGTTCCATTGACTGGCCTCGTAGTGAGGCATCTCGGGGTCAGAGTGCTGCAAGAAGGTAATGAACACCAACCAGTGGTTCACGCCGATGTATGGAAGAAACCAGTTTACGAACACGTTGAAAGCTCCGTAGTTCTTGTACCACGTGTACAACACAAACAATTGGGTCAAGATTCCAATGTCCGACAACACAATGTACCAGTATTGGTTGGACTCAAAGATGGCCGACTTAGGGTTGAAGTGGTTCATGCCCCAACCGGTTTCAGCAACAGGCTGGCCCGTGACGTTGGTGGAGAGGTACATGAGCCAACCAAAGCCCTGTTGCAAGATCAACGAGTATAATGAGTAGATAGGCGAGTCGCTGACAATCTCCTCGATGTGCGAGTGTTGTCTCAGCTTGACGAACTGGTCCTTGGTCTTGGGCACGAAGACCATGTCTCTGGTCATGTGACCCGTGGCCTTGTGGTGCTTTCCGTGGGAAAACTTCCAGGAGAAGTAAGGCACCAACCAGTAGGAGTGCAAGACCCAGCCCACGGTATCATTGACCAAGCGAGAGTCAGAGAAAGCCTGGTGGCCACACTCATGGGCCAAGACCCAAAGGCCCGTACCAAGAAGACCCTGAGCTATGCAGTACACGGACCAAGCAGCAAAACGCAAGGGAGCGGAAGGCAACAAGTGGATGTAATTGTTGGCAACATAACCAAAAAGCAACATCCAGAACATATCCTGGGCCACATAGTACATGGATTCCCAGGTCCGTCTCTCGTAGCAGTGTGCAGGAATCACGGACAAGATATCCTTAATGGTGAAATCAGGGGCCTCGAACTGGTTACCATAGGTATCGATGGCGGTGGCCTTCTCATCAAAAGAAGTCACGTTACCCGTCTTCTTGAGGGAGGCCATGGAAGCGGGCGCCGAGCCGGTGGTGGTGGACGATAAAGAAGCAATCTGGGCCATATTAAACACGAGCAGGGCAGGCAAAAAAGCTTGGGCAGCTCAGCGCACCAGGCGCGGGCGTGGGTTTTATAGCGCGAGAGAAAAAAGAAAGTACCCAAAGTGTGCATGTGCGCAGATATTGGGTCTGGGCTGTACGAGCTGACGAAAAAGAAACCGCGCACTGGCTGGGGTGGCCTGCGGGTGTACGGGTTTAGCCTACAAAGTAAGGAAACGGAGAAAAGGGCGATAAAAAAGAGTCGAGAAAAAAGAGGAACAAGAGGAAAGGGTGAGGTGAGAATAGAATAGAAGGGTATAGAGAAGAGACAGAAATCAGCCTGAAAAAAGAGTGAGAAAAGCGTGAACAGAAGAGACAAACACATGGACTGAAAACAGGAGTTAAAAGGAGAAGTAGAAACCTTCAGTAATTCACAATAAATGAAATTGATGAATAAATGAAATTGGTGAATAAATGAAATTGATTAATAAATGAAATTGGTGAATAAATTAATAAATGAATTAATTTGTTAAAGCGTATGGTGAGTGAATTGTGAGTGAATTATGGAGAGTGAATTTGAATTATGGAGTGAATTTGAATTATGGAGTGAATTTGAATTATGGAGAGTGAATTTGAATTATGGAGTGAATTTGAATTATGGAGTGAATATGGAGTGAATATGGCGCGTGAATTATGGTGTGAAAAATAAGTGAATATGGTGCGGTGTTGGGAAACGAAATGGTGGTGAATGGTGCGGTAATGAATACTCATGATACTCATGATACTCATGAATTCATGGAAAACTTATGGTGCGTGAGATCATGGTGCGGTAATACTTTGGCGTGTGCAGTCAAACTAGGTGCGTGCAGTCAAACTAGGCGTGTGCAGTCAAACTAGGTTCGTGTACAGTGAAGAAAATACTTGATGGGAATAGTTGGTGGGAATACGTGGTGGGAATAGTTGGTGGGGTGATGAGGTGATGTAAACTTAATGGTGATGAAAAGGTCAGTGGACTGACTCTGCAGTTAGGTGCACGAGAACAATGCCTACCATAGAACAATAACCATTGAACAATAACCATAGAACAATAACCCTAGAACAATAGGCACAATACGCGAGGTGACAATTGGAGGGAGTGACAGCCAATGAGTAAGTGGAAATAAGAGAAATAAGAGAAATGAGAGAAATAAGAGAAATGAGAGAAATAAGAGAAATAAGAGAAAAAAATGAAACAAGAAAAAGAAATGAAACAAGAGAAAAAAATGAAACAAGAAAAATAACAGAAACAACAGGAAGAAGTGGAAATGAATCAGGTTTAAGGTATACACAGGATGAATAGATGAAGCGAGGATATGAATAAGCGATCTGGTTCTTGGACGGAACTGTGGGTCCTGCATTGTCCCCTGATAATTTCAATAGTCCTCTCTTCGTCCTCTTTTCTTCCCAACGTCTCTATTAGTTACTGTTGTGATGACTCATATAGCTCTTTTAATTCTTATAGTTCTTATAGTTCTTATAGTTCTTATAGTTCTTATAGTTCTTATAGTTCTTATAGTTCATATAGCTCTTATAGTTCTTATACCTCTTTTAACTCTTTTAACTCTTATAGCTGTTATAGTTCTTATACCTCTTTTACCTCTTTTAGCTCTTTTAGTTATGATTAGTGATGGTGGTACGGATTGGGTCATACTCCGGTAGACCACCTCGTAGTCTCCATACCTTCAATAATGGTAGTACTAGAGAGTAACACCAGAAAACACCACTAGGGAATTTAGTACTCACCAAAAGTGTACCCTACATTAAACAGTGCTCTTCAAATTTAACCTACATTAATAGTATTTATTTCCATCATCCTTATGAAAAGTGGAATATGGATTTCAAGAGGTATCACCATTAACAGTAACTTTATTAAGTATATTTTTGTACCATTACATTTAACATGATTATAAATGTAATGGAATTAATGAAACCTACAAAGAATTCATAGCACAAAATTTACTTTATACTGAGTATGCCATAATGTTAAGACCTACTGAAATGTATTAAATCACCTGTTGTGGGGACTAGCTATTACGAGATAAATGATATACTTGAATCATTATTAATTGTACGAGATAAATGATATATTTGAATCATTATTACTTGTACGAGATATTACACCTGAATCATTATTAATTGTTGTATAGTGTTATTGACAGTAGCTTTTTAACAGTAGAGAAGAGTAAAAATTAGGCCAACGGAATAGATGTTTGTTAAATCGATTCAATCATTAAAACTAAATTGATGTATATTGACAGGGATATACACATCATGTGCTTGAATAGGTAAAAGAAAAAACAAATATCTATTCATACTTATGGTTATATAAATGAATACATTGTCACTGTTCCACAACCACATGCTTCCAATATCCCCCAGTCAACGGACCAAGGAAAAAATAACATCGACCAACTTCACTAGTAGTACTACTAAACCATTTTACTAACATTGTACTAACATTGTACTAACATTGTACTAACATTGTACTACCAAACCATTATACTACTAGTGCTATGGACCCAGGTACTTGGAGTAGTAGTTAAAGTACTGCAAGATGGTATAAGTAGTCAAATACAGTAATACTTGGTACCATGGATACTCAGTTCTCATGAGTAGGACTTGTAGAAAGTATAAGGAGCCAGACAGTACGGACCATGTACTCCCCTACTACTATGTACTGCTGTACTACTGGTATACTTCTAGTCCTCATGATACTCATGATACTTATAACATACTAATGATCGTATCATTAGACTGTACTACTCTATACTACTTACTGTTGAACGTTACTATGGCTCATCAGTGCCTATACACAGAATCAGTACTTATATCAGTAAAATCCGTAGCTTGACTTCTACCATTACCTACATAATTGAGGCTTATAAGAGTCATATTTGAAACCAGTCCTTAGATGCAAATCTCTACTTCATTCCTTAGATACAAATCTCTACTTCAGTCCTTAGATGCAAATCTCTACTTGTAATCAGTAGTCTGATCCAGTTCATATATCCATCATTCCCTGCATCTATACTTACTGTATCCATCACTTCGTGTTATAAATACTGTATGAATCACTTAGGAATAATCAAGTTTTAATGACCAATAATGAGCTTATCACTATTAAATTAACCAAATATCCAATAGGGAATAATGTAAAGAGAATAGAGTATAGTGTAAAGAGAATATTATATAATAGAGATAGAAACAGAATACAGTATAGTGTATAGTACCAAAATAATAAAAGAAAATGCGGCCAATTTTATCAGCTTTGTTACCATTTTATGGTAGTAAAAATAATATCATTACATTATTAATAGCTAGAGAGATGTCTGTAATGTAGGGTTAGATTCTTGTGACGTTAAATACTACGTTGAGATTTGATGATTCTCCAAAAGGGAATCCGAGCTGCTCACTGAACTTTACAAGAGAAGAAAGTGCATTTTTCACCACCGTTACTTTACACTACACTAAATAACATACTACATAACATACCACATAACATACCACATAACATACTACATAACATACTACATAACATACTAAATAACATACTACATAACATACTACATAACATACTAAATAACAGACTACACACTATACACACTATACTATAAACTACACACACTAAACAACTCCTTGTGGTCTTTGCTATAGCGTACACAGGCCATCTTGGTACCTCTTATAATGATGTTAGATAGCTGAGTACAAGGCTTATACAATGTCATTGTTAGTATCGGGCAGAGATGCTTCATAACCTCAATAGGTAGAGCACTGGCTATGGTGGATCTAACATGTATAGTGTTATAGTATAATAGTATAGTGTTATAGTATAATAGTATAGTGTTATAGTAAAATAGTATAGTGTGTGTATTATAGTATAATAGTATAGTGTGTGTATTATAGTATAGTAATTGTGTATGTATGTATGTATGTCAGTCACGTCTCTGTTTACTATATTCATTCGCCGTTCCCGTCCCACCTTTGAGGACCCATCACGCATAGCATCAGTAAGGCATAAATGTATCAAAGAACAAAACATATTGGATACATTGTGATTATTTATATGTTATTGACGAGGTACTTAATCAAGATGTAGGTTAAATAACGCAAGGTCCACAACGACAGCTGCGGCACCAGGAGGATCTGTGATTAACCACGGTGTAACATCCAGTGGATGACTCATACTATAAGATATTGACTTCATAGTCTCATCTAAATATGTGAACACTTCAGGACAAGTGTTTAGGACCAGTTTACTTCAGGAGAACTGTTTACTTTAGGACAAGTTTACTTTAGGACAAGTTTACTTTAGGACAAGTTTACTTTAGGACCAGTTTACTTTAGGACAAGTTTACTTTAGGACCAGTTTACTTTAGGACAAGTTTACTTTAGAACAAGTTTACTTTAGAACAAGTTTACTTTAGGACTAGTTTACTTTAGGAGGAGAAGAAAAAGAGTTGTCAGTTCTCATTGAAGTATTATCAATACTAGATCTTTTGGTTTTGGTGGGTCTGGGTTTTGGAGACATCTTGGTATGCCTCAAGCAGTCGATGTTCGATTTTGGTTAATCACGGGTCCCCCTGATGCCGCAACTGTCGTTGTGGATCTGGAGTTATCTAATCTATAGGTTATGATCCCTGAAGAAGACTCATCCGCTGAAGTCATAGTGTTAACCCGTTTGGCGTTTCAATGACAATAAGCGTCGCAGTTTAAGATCAGCCATAGTGACCACGATATCATTATAAACTTCAAAGATATGTAGACGAGCCAATGGTCCTTTATACGTAGATTCCGTGAGGATAGTATGTATAGTAAAGTATATATAGGATAGTATATATAGTATGTATAGTATGTATAGTATGTATAGTATGTATAGTATGTATAGTATGTATAGTATGTATAGTATGTATAGTATGTATAGTATGGTAAAGTATATATAGGATAGTATGTATAGTATGTATAGTAAAGTATGTATAGTAAAGTATATATAGGATAGTATATATAAGATAGTATATATAGGAATTAGTACAGTATCCATTAGTATATGCTCATATTAGTATGTGCTGTTAGATCTTGTTAAGTCAGGTACGCTGTTTATACCATAGTAAAGTATAGTGAAGTATACATTAGTGCTATAGTGATGTACAGTATATATTAGTGCTATAGTGGTGTACAGTATACATTGTGGTCAGATCTACCAGATTCCCTCCTATTGAGGTAGTAAGCATCTCCGCCTGATATCTACCAGCCACCTGGCTGTGCGTTTCGTCTACTTATATATGCAACTCTGATTCCTCAATTTCTATAACCAGGTTCATTACGAAAGTCAGAGACACATTCACCAAGCTTCCTCCAAGTGGTGCTGAGCTTTTCACAATTAGAACATATCTCCACCGTTTGAGAAAGTTTCTCTACTTATATATGCAAGTCTGATTTCTATGGGGAAAAGAACGGCGAATGAGCATAGTAACCAGAGTACCTGACGTACCAGAGTCTAACCTTAGTACAGTTTACAGTAGTATAGTAGTACAGTAGTACAGTAGACATTAGTACATTAGTACAGTAGACTATAGTACAGTAGTACAGTAGTACAGTTTACATTAGTACAGTTTACATTAGTACAGTTTACATTAGTACATTAGTACAGTAGACATTAGTACAGTAGTGCAGTATACATTAGTACAATAGTACAGTACACATTAGTACAGTAGTACAGTATACATTAGTACAATAGTACAGTATACATTAGTACAATAGTACAGTAGAGTATAGTACAGTAGTACAGTTTACATTAGTACAGTAGTACAGTTTACATTAGTACAGTAGTACAGTTTACATTAGTACAGTAGTACAGTAGTGTATAGTAAAGTAGTACATAGGATAGTATGCATAGAATAGTATGTGTATTAAAGTATATATAGTACGTATAGTAAAGTATGTATAATAAAGTATGTATAGTAAAGTATGTATAATAAAGTATGTATGGTATGTATAGTAAAGTATGTATAATAAAGTATGTATAGTAAAGTATATATATATAGTAGAGCACTACTAAGGTGGAACTAATACATAGACTGCAGTTGTGCCCTCCCATAGTAGCCTATAATAAATAAATCCAACGTTGTAGAAAAAGATTTTGGGTTAGTGTTTGATCTTGTGATGAAGTGTTTGGTTTCAACTTTTGTTTGATTTTGTGATGAAGTGTTTGGTTTTAACTTTTGTTTGATCTTGTGATGAAGTGTTTTTAACTTTTGTTTTAGTATATATTAATATACAGCGTTATGTAAGTTGTACCTTACAAGACCAAAGTCTATGTGAGGGGGCCACAACACCTCTTATACTTTTTTGTTTGTCTAAGGCCTGCACAGCCGTATTTTTCAAAATATCTACAGCCCTATTGTCTTTCAGTGGCCTGATTACAACCTATCCACGAAGTACCTTTTCTCCGTACATGTTAGGTACTCGTTGACATTTGGAGTACGATCTAGAACGTCGTCACAATGGTGGCTCCATTTTGGCACTTCCCAAAGTCTTTGCGTATCTTTGAGTGTCTTTGAGAAGCAAGGTATGCCAGTTTACAGAAGCAGTGAAAAGGGTAGCTTGTTCCTCAAGGTCTCTGTCAAGTTGTCCGAGAACAACTTCGTGTCTGAGGAGAATTTGAAGATGGTAGGTGATATTTTGCCCCCAAGAACCAGGGATTCGAGTCGTCCAGGTAAGGAGGTAGATGAGTGTGATTTGGAAGTTGTAGACAAAAGAAAGCATCAACTGGGAGACACCTTTTTTACCACTCTGAGGATGAGGTCAGTGGCCAGGGTGGACCAGGTGTTCAATGTTCATTTCAGTAAGGGGATGGTAATTTTTTTTTGGCGAACTTGTCGGTGGAGTACATTTTTCAACTGCTTTCAAGTTAGCAGTTAGTTCTATTGATTTCTTCGTGAAAGCTTGAACTTAAGTCTTTTAATCTTTGGCTTGCCATGAAGTAGTTTCCGCTTTTGGTGTGCTCAGTAAAGTAGGTATAGTAAAACAGGGTGGATCTATATTTATGAATATAAATAAGATTTAAGATAGATATGACTAACAATATTGGTTTAGTTCTGTATATTTTTAATGTAACGTGTTAGTCTCAAGAACGTAAATGAATGTCTAAATAATAGTAATAATGATACTAATTATGGAAGAACCCTGACTGAAAAATGTACCAGCAGCTGTGGTGGGCGACATATAAGCTATTATATATATTTCGATATACATCTACATTAGCATAACAAAATGTAGCTATCTATACATGCTTTAAAAGTGATTTTTTAGTATGAGGCTATAGAAACAATGATGTTGAAATTCAACTGACTTTAATTAATGCTACTTAAATTTAATATAAAAGAGTATGTATAGTTTGTATGGTATGTATAGTTTGTATAGTCTGTATATGTATATGTATAGTTTATATAGTATGTATATGTGTAATATGTATAGTTTGTATATGTGTAATATGTATAGTTTGTATAGTATGTATATGTATAGTTTATATAGTATGTATATGTATAGTTTATATAGTATGTATATGTATAGTTTATATAGTATGTATATTTTGTATAGTCTGTACACTGTTAGTGGACAAGGCCTCCTCGGTGAGATTAGGCGGTCTCACGTGCGTGATACTTGCACCCATGCCAGGGCTCATACCACCCACTTCCCTATCGGGAAACACCAGCCAACAATTTCCCAAATAGGGAATTCCATCAAACCAAGAACCAGTACGGAGTTCCTTTCCCCGGAGTTCCATAACACCCCTTGCAATTTTCATGGCTCACGTTGCATTCACCCGTATATCTCCGGGAGAGTGGGGGAGATCGCGAGTTGGGCCGGGCCCGGGACCGGCCGCGTGCGTGGAAAAATTCACTTCACCTGATCCCCCACATTCTTTCCTCTTTCTCCAGGCACTCGCTAATTGGTCCTAGATCTCTCCCTCTAGGCTCGTGTATAGATCCCCACAACGCTATAGTTGTTACATATTCAAACCGAAAAAAAAAAAAAAAAAACCGAAAAAACCCAATAGTGGTAATTTCCCGTGCTCAACCCCAAACCTAGCTCGTCCATCCTATCTACTCACCAAAAAAGGGTCCAAATGGCTAACTTATCGCCCAACACCATCGAGAAAAAACCCATCAACTTCTCCAATATCTTATTGGGGGCCGGGTTGAATATGGCCGAGGTCACCACCTTGGGCCAGCCGCTTGAGGTGATCAAAACAACCATGGCTGCCAATCGCAACATCTCCATTGTGCAAGCGGGCAAATTGGTGTGGTCACGAGGCGGGTTGCTTGGTTTCTACCAGGGCTTGATTCCCTGGGCATGGATCGAGGCCTCCACCAAAGGCGCTGTTTTGTTGTTTGTGTCAGCGGAAGCCGAGTACCGGTTCCGGACTTTTGGCGCCAGCAGTTTCCTTGCTGGAATGGGAGGCGGTGTCACAGGAGGTGTGGCGCAGGCGTACCTTACTATGGGGTTCTGCACGTGCATGAAGACGGTGGAAATCACCCGTGCCAAACAGGCCGGTGTGGCTGGGGTGCCCCAGCAAACATCTTTACAGGTGTTCAGAGATATCTTCCGCAAGGAAGGCATTCGCGGCATCAACAAGGGAGTCAATGCGGTGGCCATTCGGCAAATGACCAACTGGGGGTCACGGTTTGGCTTGTCGCGTTTGGCTGAGGATGCCATCAAGAGCGTGATTGGCAAATCCAAGGATGATAAGTTATCTGCGGTGGAGAAGATCGCGGCCTCGTGTATTGGAGGAGGGTTGTCTGCGTGGAACCAGCCCATCGAGGTGATCCGCGTGGAGATGCAGTCCAAGACAAACGACCCCAATAGACCCAAGAACTTGGGTGTGTTCTCCACGGCCAGGTACATCTACTCGCTCAACGGCATCAAGGGCTTGTACCGGGGTGTGGCACCACGGATCGGTTTGGGTGTGTGGCAGACTGTGTTCATGGTGGCTTTTGGAGACATCTTTAAGAAGATGTTGAATGCCGATGGTGGCCACTAATCATAGAGTCATGGAGTCAGCATCATGGAGTCATGGAGCGACTGACTGGAGCGACTGACTGGAGCTACTGATTGGAGCTACAGACTGGAACTACAGACTGGAACTACAGACTGGAGATTTCTACTAAACACGGAGCTGTTATTGCTATCTACAGGTCTATTGATACTGAGTGTTGATACTGAGTGCCTACTTCTTGACTGTATTGGTCTAGATATCACCACTTGAATACAGTACAGATGAATTCTGTATGTGTAAAATATTTGATTATCGCCAAAACTCCAGCATGAACAGCATTCAGCATGGCGGACTCTTCTTTCAAAGTTTAACAACAAATCGGTTTGGAACTATGGAACTTTATTTATACTACGAAACGGTGGAAGTATGGAAGGATGGGAGTATACTGACTGGGACTATGGAAGTGTGGAACTACGCAAGTATACTGACAGAAGCTGCGAAATATACTCTATGCAACTATTGGTATGCAGCTATGGAACTTTTCAGACCGGAGTATTTGCTGCAAACTGGAATTATTTTTGCTATTTGACTATCGGTCTAGAATGGAATTATATGGGACTAGAGCTATTGGTGGGAATTATAGGTTGAAGTGTGGTGCTAAAGACTAGTTGTTTGAGCTATTTGTGGTGGTCTATACTGGGTATAAGAATGGGCTAGTGTTTTCTCAGGCCTAAGGAATGGTCGTGTTCTAGAAGAAGTACCAGTGGGTATTCCAGAATAGCACTTCTATTGGATAACCTACTTGGAATGGCTCAGGTGACACACTCAGGTGATAGACTATTCAGATACTTACTCATTCTGGTAATTAGCCAGAAGAATCCCTTGTCCAAAAGTATAGTTCTGTCATCAGTGTACATCCACAGTATACTCTCATCCAGTAGTCTCACTATTCTGTAGTCTCAGTATTTCGTATACTCAGTATAAGCTGGGCAACTGCTTTGGGCATATAAACATGATAATTCATAAACTTACGGACACAAAGACCAGTTCTTTTGCACCTACAGAAAAGGTAGGTGAAGTGTCACATTTAAATACAAAGTATGAGAGGAATATAGTTAAGCTTTCCGGCACTGGCTACCGGCTTATCTGAAAAAACAGGTGGTTCTGCATGCAACCCCTTATACTTTAATTTATGGCTGAGACGCATTTTTTATTTACACAACAATTTACCAAGTTACAGTTTGACTGTTGGGGCTGTGTAGTGTCTAGTCTCTGGTTTGTCCAGTATTAGGACAATCTGTACGGTATTAGTACTGTCTAGGCTTTAGTCTGTCCAGTCTGTCTAGGTTTTAGTCTATCCAGTCTGTCCAGTCTATCCAGTCTATCCAGTCTGTCCAGTCTATCCAGTCTATCCAGTCTATCCAGTCTGTCCAGTCTATCCAGTCTATCCAGTCTATCCAGTCTATCCAGTCTGTCCAGTCTGTCCTTAGTTTGTCAAAGTAGATTCAGTATAATACATATGCCAATAAATCGATCATTGTCAGTCATCTCTCTCGTTAGACCCGTGCCAATAAGTACCTTAGTATATCCAATAAAGTGAAACTGAGAAGAGAGAAAGAGTGGATATGATGTTGGACGACGATTACTTGTTCTTATGCGCCGATTACTTGTTCTTATCCGCCGATTACTTGTTCTTATCCGCCGATTACTTGTTCTTATCCGCCGATTACTTGTTCTTATCCGCCGATTGTAGTTCAATCGCAACTAAGCAGACAAATCACTGCACCAACTAAGAACGGCCATGCACCACCACCCACAAAATCAAAAAAGAGCTTTCAGTCTGTCAATCCTTATTGTGTCTGGACCTGGTGAGATTTCCCGTGTTGAGTCAAATTAAGCCGCAGGCTCCACTCCTGGTGGTCCCTTCCGTCAATTCCTTTAAGTTTCAGCCTTGCGACCCTGCCGAGAGAGTCATCATCCCAGGTTACGAGAACAAAGTTCCTAGAACCGCCCATGAGTTTTCGGAGTACTGGAGAAACTTTCCAGAATGCAAAAAACTCACCGAAGTCATTGACTCCTACTTGGCTGAAGCTACTAATAGTATATTTAGTTTGTCTATTACTAATAGTATATTTAGTTTGTCTATTAGTAATAGTATATTTAGTTTGTCTATTACTAATAGTATATTTAGTTTGTCTATTACTAATAGTATATTTAGTTTGTCTATTACTATTAGTATATGTTTGTCTATTACTAATAGTATATTTAGTTTGTCTATTACTATTAGTATATGTTTGTCTATTACTAATAGTATATGTTTGTCTATCCCTAATAGTATATTTAGTTTGTCTATTACTAATAGTATATTTAGTTTGTCTATTACTATTAGTATATGTTTGTCTATTACTAATAGTATATGTTTGTCTATCCCTAATAGTATATTTAGTTTGTCTATTACTAATAGTATATTTAGTTTGTCTATTACTATTAGTATATGTTTGTCTATTACTAATAGTATATGTTTGTCTATTAATATTATGTTAGACCCACCATGGGTAAATCACTACCCATAGAGGTATTACTAGAGCCTATAAATGCCAATGACTCGTCCAAGGCGTCATACCCCGTGACTTGGACTCATCCTTTCGTCTTACCTCGTGACATGGCGTTTAACTACTATGCTCCACTTCTCTGGTACTCACAGGCTAACTATATAAGTACTCGGATTCCCACCTATTGGGGATCCATCAACGAATGAACATAAACCCCAGTACTAGACGTATTCAAGAATCTAACATATTACTATTTTTTAGTTTGTCTATTACTAATAGTATTTTTTAGTTTGTCTATTACTAATAGTATTATTTAGTTTGTCTATTACTAATAGTATATTTAGTTTGTCTATTACTAATAGTATATTTAGTTTGTCTATTACTATTACTATTATTTAGTTTGTCTAGTCTTTAGTCTAGTCTCCGGTCTTTGCTGTTTTAGTACCCTAGAGTCTTGGTATTGTCTAGACAGTGTAGTCTCCAGTTTGTCAAATATAGTACTGTGGAATTTGGCCAGTGTCCCTAGTACGTATAGTCTGTCCATACATATAGTCTGTCTGTCCTGTGTAGTGTAATATCTTACAGTTTGTTTAGTATGTCTACCGTTTCCGAGAGGCTCCCTACCAGACCTTTGGCACATGGATCACCATCAAATTCAAGGCAATAAGAGTTGGTCCACGATAAATGGTTCTACCAGATGCCCAAGTCCCCGATAATATTCCTGCTGATTACTTTAACCATATGACATGCCACGCATATAGCGTATAGTATGTATAGTATGTATAGGATAGTATGTATAGTATGTATAGGATAGTATGTATAGTATGTATAGGATAGTATGTATAGTATGTATAGTATGTATAGTATGTATAGGATAGTATGTATAGGATAGTATGTATAGTATGTATAGGATAGTATGTATAGTATATTATGAGACTCTTGAATCTTGACTAGTAATAGATGTAGCTTCCTATATACAATGCCGTTTGCTTAGCCCATGCGGGGTTCCTGCATACAGCCAAAGGGGCCTGGTTCCATAACGGTAGTATAACTTTTTTAATTCAAGGAGTTTGATTCCAGATCAATAATCGCTAAAAAATCACTCACGTTGATTCAATAGTATATACATTGATACGTTTTATGGTCGGTCGTGCGAGACTCATATCAATGATAGTATACTTACCTTGGTCCATGCGCACCAATTTGGTTTGACTCTGGTTGATCTGAGTCTATTATATTGATGGTCTCGTCTATATATTATGATAGTCTGAAGACATGAAGGAGTTATGGTGTATGATTAATGGCCAGGGTCTAGACTTCTAATCTGGTCAATGCTTTTTTTGAATCCCCCACTTGTCGTAGCAGTAAAGGCCTACGGCGGTGAGGAAGATGCCACACGTTTGCGTGGCCGAAAAGTTGAACGAGCTCTCCCATACAAACGCACAGATGATAACCACTATACGCTTCATGATGTTGGCGATGGAATAGTCGATGGTGGAAATCGTGCCCAAAAGGGAAAAGGCTAGCAACGACTGCATGAAGTGGGAGAAGCCGTTCAACGCTAACAACGCCAAGAGGGGGAACGACACCTGCGAGAGGGAAAGCTCTGCGTTCCTGTACTCGGAGATCAAGTAAAAGGGTAAGGTGAAGATGAAACCAATGAGGGAGCAAAACAATAATATGGTGAGCTTATCGAGTTTCTTTTGCAGGTCGTTTTTGAATGACGGAAGCGACTTATCAGTGTTAACCGGTTCAGCATGCGTAAGTCTTTTTTTGGCAAAGATATTCTGGCTCACAAAAATAAGCATAGAAACAAATGCATATACAAGCCCACTGACATAAGTATCGTCGGGGTTGACCACCTTTGCCTTTTTGGGCTTGTAGCACGTGAGCATGATACCCCACATGAGTGGCACCAATGTGATGTAGGTGATTTTCTTGAACTGCATCTTGTACACGAAGCGGTAGATGAGCACGGTCGTGATTGGTGACAAGGCCTTGATGGTGTGCACCAAGGAAACGGGGATCACCGATGTGGCCTTATGACTAGTAATGTGTCCGGCGAACTGGAAGATCCCCATAGGCAAAGTTGTCTGAATTATAAACGAGGTGGGAGTCAAAAAGCGTTTAAGCGAGTAGTTCAACAGCAGAGGGTCCGGGATGGAGCCCACGGGGAATTTGCGGGAGTAGACTGGGAACAAGGCCAAAAACGCAAACAACGCCGAGCAGAAGAACGCATTGAAAACAAATTGGAACTGCGTGAGAGTGAGTGGGTAGGAAAACTGGAGAAGCACCGATTTGGTGGAGTTGGCAGACACAATGGAGAAACCGTACCAGAGCAGACAAAGCACAAGCACCTCCACATTGACGCGAGGCAAGAGACCCAGGTACCATTCCTTGCGATCAACCAGCGTGGGAGCAGGCAAGACCTCGAAGCTGGCCGTGGAGTTAGAATGCGAGCCAAGGCTAAAGATGTTATGCGATTCGCCGGTTGGAGTGGGAGAGTTGGAGGTGGGAGGAGTGATGGGAAAGAAAGGCGACGGGTGTTGGAGTCTGACGGGCGGGGAGTGGAGCCGGGACGCTTTGGGGTGGTTCAAGCGCAGGATATCCGTGGACGAGAAGTTAGGGTTCATCTGCAGCGTTCGCTGGGGGTACTTGGGGATGTCCTCCATGGACGGGTTGACACTGAGCATAGGAAGTAGTTGAGTGGGAAGCGGGGAGGGAGTCAGAGGGGTTCAAGTAGGTTTTAGTAAGGGTCAGAAATTCAAGATATTCAGTGGTCAGAACTTCAAGATATTCAGTGGTCAGAAATTCAAGATATTCAGTGGACAGAAATTCAAGATATTCAGTGGACAGAACTTCAAGATATTCAGTGGACAGAACTTCAAGATATTCAATGGACAGAACTTCAAGATATTCAGTGGTCAGAAATCCAGGAAGGGTCAGTAGTTCCGAGATTCAGCAACTTATGAGCTTCGAGTAAGTTTCAAGAATGTTTCAGGAACGGACCAAGAAGGTTTCAGAAGTGATTCAGAATTCAGCTCCAGCGGTTGTTTCTTGGTTGCTTTAGCGATGAAACAGGATTTGGTTGGCAGCAGTTCTAGGAGAGCAGTTCCAAGGTTTGACGGTTAAACAGTTGAGTGGTGGTTGCCGAAATCACTTAGTAAAAAAGAGGGGACACACCAGATAAACCTATGGGGACGTATGCAGACCAAGAAAGCGAAGGGGCCAAAGGTGTAGTATCAACCAAACTCTAAACAGTACAGCAGAGGTGCCGTGTGCAGTAAAACAGAGGATGGAGATGGGAAGAACAAATAGAGTTTTTGATGGAGGATGTGCAGTAGAACAAAAGAAACAAGCGCAGTGCGGTGCAGGACTCAGCCTTAAACAATAACACTACGCTTTGCACGTTGGTCCTGCGCGCACCTGCACCAGCACAGACCAGCCGAGTGTTGAAAGAGAAAAAGAAAGGAAAAAAGAAAAGAGTGTGAGTGGAGTTAGAGAGGAGGCTGAGTGCAGTATGAGTTGATTGAGAGTACAAAGTACAAAGTAAAAGTTAATATGGACCAGGAAAGAGTGCAGACAGATCTAGTACAACAAATTAGAACAAATTCGAAGAGTGTCCTGGAAGAGTGATATGGAGGAGCATATTAAACTATGGTGTGTATAGGGTTGTAGAGGGGTGTAGTGTATGTAGAAGTCAAGGCTAGAGTCTAGTGTAGAAGAGAAAAAACATGGTAATGTTATAGAGATGAAAAGAGACCTGATAGAATAAAAAAGGGGTACAAAAGGGGAGCAGACGAGCGAGTAGAGAATTAGGGGGTGGTTGAAAAGTGGACTGTTGTAGGTGGGAGGTTTTTTTTTCTCCACGCGAGCATCGCTATTTATAGTTTGACATGTGTCAAAAAATCAAACAAAGCAGTCAAATACACGGAGAGTCAGGAACCAATAATTCCATAAAAATCCACACCACTAAAAACACACAAATGCACACACAAATGCAGACCAAACACACCAAAAACACACCAAATACACACCAAATACACACCAAAAACACACCAAATACACACCAAAGACACACCAAAAACACACCAAATACACACCAAATACACACCAAAAACACACCAAAAACACACCAAAAACACAATAAAAACACACCAAAAACACACCAAAAACACACCAAAAACACACCAAATACACACCAAATACACACCAAAAACACGGACTTAATGACCATGGACCACGTGACTGGACTCATCTGACCGGGCACCACCCAGCAAAATTCACAAAACATGGCATTTCGAATGGGTTACCCCATTCAGGAATAAAGCTTTAAATAGCAATGGTTCCACTTCATACTAGGGCTCAAAACTCCCACTAAACCATATATTCGCACACCAGAAGTTCTCACACCAAAAAATACCCATACACACTGGCAGACCCACCATGGCTGGTAAACTACCTATGGATGATGAAACTGTGTACTGGTCAATTAGAAGTGTGGTTTGTCTGAGCCGAACTAGTCTATATAAGGTGAGATGGTTTCTGTAGGGGGAATAAGCGGTGAGTGAACATAGAAACAGAGTACCCGCATAATGCGAATCCAACACACTATGATTACCAAATCCACTCCAAACCCACTCCAAATTCACACACTATAACTCCATACACTACTCCAGAAATGCGCACACTAAATAGTTGGTTCAATGGTTATGAGTGTTCAATGGTGAGTATTCAATGGTGAGTATTCAATGGTGAGTATTCAATGGTGAGTCTTCAATGGTGAGTACTCAATGGTGAGTATTCAATGGTAAATGCTCAATGGTTATGAATTCAACGGTTATGAGCGCGGGCGCGCAATGGTTATTAATGGTATCAAAGTTTAGCGGTTCAGTTAGTCTAATAATTGGCTTTATGTTTACCTCAGAATTTGACGCTAGAGGTGCCAGAAAAGTTACAACAGGGATAACTGGCTTGTGGCAGTCAAGCGTTCATAGCTACTCTACCACTTACAATACCATGTTCCCACTAAGTTGTACACTTAGGATCTCTAGAATATTCTTTTACTTCAAGTGCATCAGTGGGAATTTCTATCCCAGAATCCTTCACTATATGGTCTCGAGCCTTACAGCTTATATTAACCTTTTTTCAAAACATCATTACTTCTAGCATGGATTCTGAATTAGAGGCGTTCAGCCATAATCCCCAACACCGACGTCTGAAAGAGATATTCCATCAATAGCACTTTTCTCGACATATTCTTGAATGTGAGAGATACTCTCTTCATATGGAAAGTTGGGATCAACATGAGCCATTTCGAAAATCAATTTCGGCCTTTTTAACTTGTCTGAAGGGAAGAAAGAAGCAAAGCTTTCGATGGATTTACGAATTGACTCCTTGGACCCATCTGGAGATAATTCTCCATATTCAAGGCTCCCTTAACAGAAATCACCAACTCCGGGTATTCTGAGCCATGCCTCTTCCAAAATTGCAGAACATACTTCAAATTTATATTGTTTGGTCCGTGAAATTCCCCACCTGACAATATGTTCTAGAACTGACTCACTAAAAAGTCGTTTTGTGGGGCCTAGGTCATCTATACCGATCTGAAATCTGTCTTGTGTCCAACCACTTGATTTCTTGAGTTAGTTAATTGGTTTAATTTGATCAAAACAATTTGATACTCATTCATGCTTCAAATATCACTAACTAAACATTGAGAGGTCAAGCTCATTAACGATGAAATCAACAGAAGAATAAATCAACCGAAGAATTCGATTGGTCTTTTTTCTTAATATTCAGTTGTTTGATCTGATATGGCGGTATAAGTTTGGGGCTTAGAGGTTGGGATTTGATTGCTATTTAAAGATACGAATCAGTATACATACCCCAAAATAAGCTGCAGGGATGCCGTCCAAGGGCAGTTTCCAGAGTTGGTCCTCGAAATCGACCCCCATCTTGAGCTGCTTTTTTAGATTCATCCAGTAAAGCCCTTGGCAAGTGTGTTGGTCATCTATAGCTGAAGTGTACCAGACAATGTCAGTGCAAGTTGTCAGTGAAAGTTGTCAGTGAAAGTTGTCAGTGAAATTTGTCAGTCGAAGTCATACCACTGACTTGTACCCCACTTGTCATAAAATATAGTCCTGGAATTAGAAACTCTGTTCCTAGCAAATTCTCTTAGCAGCAGTTCTCCCCACTCAGATATCTTAACATCACTGAGAATGTCCAGTTAAGTCCATACAAAAGTCTGTATTTGGTCCAGGAATACATCCATCTGAATACACCAACATTCTTTAAAACATTGTAGACCAATAGAATAAATAAATCATTCTTTTAAAGTATATAAACTAATCGTTTTTATAAACTAATCGTTTTTATAAACAAATCGTTTTTATAAACTAATAGCTTTTTATAAACGTAAACCATAATTCTTTAATGCCTATCAAAATTGAATGTGTACCAATTAACTCATTTATCGGATGCTATGGTTTACGATGACGACGACGACGATGACGACGACGACGATATGTTTGTGTTTGATGATGAAGAAAGGGACGGAATTCACGGAAATGAGGCAGACGGAAAGGAAGGAAAGAACCGCCGCTTCAAACGGTCCCCTCCGATCAAATTCGCCAACCGTGTGCGGCTCACCCGGTCCAGCCCGCCGGTCTGAAATTTAATCGACTGAAAGTAAATAAAAACCCAAGTGTATAACTTACAATTAAAGATTGTAACAACTAATTCAAACGGAGACTTTAAGAAGCGTATCTGATGAGTTGGGTAAATTTATGGATATAATTTAATATAATCAAAGTACCAAATAAATATTATTAAAATATATGGGCAATCTGCAGGAAACGAAATAAAAGGAATAAAAGGAAGTATAAAAAGTCATGATTTCTATAATAATTAACCACAATGGGATTGGAACCCATATAAATACTGTGAATCCCCACATGTAAAAATATTATTAATATTATTAAACCACACAATGAGTATATTTCAATTAATTGACAGTTAATTGACATTAAATACAAAATTATGTGTTTTGTAGATATTTCAAAAGAAATATAAAAACCTCTACGACTACGTTTTAGTATTTGGTGGATATTTAAATGAATTTACTGATAATGGTTTATTAAAAGTTTTAAGTAGTCCTGGTATTGGTAGATTTATACTTCATATAATATATATGATGATATAGAAGCAACAATATTTGCTTTATGCATAATAATTTTAGAAGGTGCAGAAATCAAATAATTCTAAATATCTATCAAAAGAATAAATATTTATTACATCCATAAATAAATCTTTACTTTCGGCAAACAAACGCAAGTCGTCTCTGTTATCAGTGGTCAAGAATACGTCGTCATACAATGCCACACGACCTCCCCAGATCTTGAACCGGAAGCGGTTGAACTCAATTGAAAGCCTTGACGAGTATATGTTTTTTTCGGCCCGAAACTTGATGTTTTCAATAGCATCTCCTGCAGCTGCTCAGCTTGATTCGGCACTGCAACTTTCTTCGGCACTGTACCTTGCTTTAGCCCTGCTTCTCGGCTCAACATTGCACGTTGCTTCGGGTCCTACGACTTCTCCTTTGGGAAGTTGGAACGGGAAGCTGCAGGACATTTATGGGGCCCGGGACTTCACCTTTTCGTCGGAGAACGTAGTGTCGCTTGGGTCCCGGAAAACTGTCGTTTAACGAGTCAACGAGTCCAGCATTCGGCCCACGCTTTCGCTGTCGCTGCCACGAGGACAGAACCGGCCGATGGACCTACTCCAAGAGAAATCTCGATGTTACAAGCGACACGCTGAATAATTTATTATATATATTCATATATTTTAGCCATAATAATTATACCTATACTAAAGGTAAGTTTATATAGCTTAATGCAAAGCAATGTCCTGTTCATACATGAATTGGTTCAATTCCAAATTTATGCGTGAAATGAATGTATAATAAAGTAATTGTTATTAACATTATCATCATGATTATGATCATTATTTAAAGTTATTAAAAATAAAAAAAATGAATTTAATAAGTGGATTATCAAGTTTATTAGCTCAACCTCTTAGAAGGACTCATAATTCGTTTACGATTGTTCCAATATCTTTATTATTATTCTTTAAACTAGTTATATTGAACATACTATCTTTAGCCTTGGTCTTGCCTTACGTGAAGGATATACATCCTTAATGCGTTGAGTAAAGTATTAACTTCCTTAATTGAGTCACTACTTTCGTATAAATCCACCGAAGTAGAGTTAATAAAATCTTGTAATTGTGAGAATCAGGATAGGGACGAATTTATCCCAAAATACCCTAGATTTCAGTAATACAACTTAGTCCTTATATAGAAACTGGCTTTAAAATGTATAACCATCCATCAATAATATAGTTCTTCAATATAGTTATTCTAACCTTGGACATTTTGTACATTGTTAGAATTATTATGTGACCTAAGTCTCTAACCTGTATTCACAAGGTGATAAGCTTCTACAGAGCTTCCTAGTTAATCGGAACTTCCAGGAACGATGGCCTAACGATGACTGCATCTTCCGAACGGCTACTATTAGTAGAAGCTCACCCGAACAGTGTTCTAAATATTCTTAATTACTTGAAGCTCATCCGAATAGTGTTCTAAATAATCTTAATTACTTGACGATCACCGGAACAGTGTTCTGAATAATCTTAATTACTTCATGATCACCCAAATAGTGTTCTAAATATTCTTAATTACTTCATGAAAACCCAAATAGTGTTCTAAATATTCTTAATTACTTCATGAAAACCCAAATAGTGTTCTGAATATTCTTGATTACTTCATGTCACCCAAATAGTGTTCTGAATATTCTTAATCACTTGATGTCTACATTAGACTGTAACTATCTAAGATTAAGTAATGGAGTTCTTACTTCTCAAAGATGAGCTCTTGCTCCCATTATATACCTGAGAAGATGATAAGTCTAGACTCTTTCCTTGTGACTAACATTACCTTATTGCGTCATAGAAATCTCGTACGCATAGGAAACTCTTGCATTCGCAAATGCTGTTTCATGGTGAGTACATCTTCATATTCTAGACTCCATTCGATTCCTGTATATAATCGAGTCAATTCCTTGTCTAACATACATGCTGGGTACTTGTAGCATTCTGTTCCATCATTTCACTTTAGTTTTATGATTCACTATTTTATTGTTGAATGGTGACTTTCTTTCAACTTTTGTTTTAGTATATATCATATACAGCGATATGTAAGTTGTACCTTACAAGACCAAAGTTCTATGTGACGGGGCCACAGCACCTCTTATACTTTTTTGCTCTTCTAAATTCTGCACCGCCTTTTGTTCGAGGTATGCACAGTCTTATTATTCAAAGTCTGCACAACCTTATTGTTCGAAATATGTACATCCCTATTGTCTTTCAGTGACCTGAAGCCTCGTCGCCCTTCCAAACAATGCCCATTGCTGTTTTTGGGCCATCACGAAGTCAACAAATACAGTTTAGGTTCGAAGCGTTAATAATGAACATAAAACCTACTGCGGTATACTATTACAGTAGTAAGTAGTAAGTAGTAAGTAGTAAGTAGTAAGTAGTAAGTAGTAAGTAGTAAGTAGTAAGTAGTAAGTAGTAAGTAGTAAGTAGGAAGTAGGAAGTAGTAAGTAGTAAGTAGTAAGTAGTAAGTAGTAAGTAGTAAGTAGTAACTAGTAACTAGTAACTAGTAACTAGTAACTAGTAACTAGTAACTAGTAACTAGTAACTAGTAACTAGTAACTAGTAACTAGTCTCCATACAGAATTATTCATAGTTACGTTGAATGAATAAGTAACAGAGTAGTATAGATGTTAGATCCAGCATAGGTGTGCTCTATTACCAAGCCTCACTGCCTGATACCAACAAGATCCTTTGTATAAGGCCGTCTAACCAGCCATCTACCAGCAACCCTTTCTCTAAAGGTAGATGAGCAGGTCAGCTTCCCGTTTGAAAAATCATCGGTGAATGAACATAGCAAACTGAGTACCGAACGTAACACGACTCTCACAGTATAGTGGTGTAGTTTTGGTACTAGAGTAGTTTTGGTACTAGAGTTGTTTTAGTACTAGTAGAGTAGTTTTAGTACTAGTAGAGTAGTTTTAGTACTAGTAGAGTAGTTTTGGTACTAGAGTAGTTTTGGTACTAGTAGAGTAGTTTTGGTGCTAGAGTAGTTTTGGTACTAGAGTAGTTTTAGTACTAGTAGAGCAGAGTAGTAAAGATGTACTACTGTTCATTTATCTTAGTGCTCTACATTTTGAGGTGTTCCAGCCATCTTTCGCCCGTCACCAATCCACCAGAAATCGTGCCGTGTACCGTTCAAGAGAATTCAATGTAAAGTTCTTTTGCTTTCCAATCGCTGGTTCCTGCCGAAGTTTCTCTCACTTTATGAGGTAAAGCTTTAGATGCGATTTCTCAGGGTAAAATTAGCCTTAGCATATTTATATACTTTAAAGATGGAAGAAGGTGTTACTCTCTTGAGTATTCTTACGAATGTAGAGCTTCCAGTGGGCCTTTTTTGGTAAGCAGATCTGGCAATGTGAGATGAACCGAATGTAAAGTTAAAGTGCCACAATTTACGCTAATCCTACTCCACAAAAGGTATTTATTGGTTCATCTGGATAGTCGGACGGTGGCCATGGAAGTTGGAATCCGTTAAGGAGTGTATAATAATTCACTGGCCGAATGAACTGGCTCTGAAAATGGATGCCTCTAAGCGTGACACTATGCAATCCTAACAATGACCCCAAAGGACTTTCACTTATTTAATACTTCGTACTACCACCATACCCTACACTACACTACACTACACTACACTATATAAAAGTCAGCAAACCAAAGCGGACGGAGTAATCATCTGTTTCAAGCCATAGAGACAAAGTAACACTAGTAGCCATTTCAATTTTCCGGTGCTAGGAACTCCTTCCAGACAAACGAAATGAAGTTGCATTGAAGTTTCGTAAAAAATGTATTTCAATTATAGTTGTCAAGTGCAATCTTTCTTAGACTAGGATTTGAAATGGACATAACACGAAAGCATAGGAAAGCTCAATAATAAATCTCTCCCGAACTATATGTTCTGCTTTCCTAGCACGAACAAGAATCCGAAATCAATAAAAAATAATCCTCATAATAATGTGAGTCATATAAAGACTAATAGTTGTTAGATAACTGTATATGAAAGAAATTATACCAACAAAACACAACACAACACAACACCTGTTAGATTTTCTTATGACGTTACGTACTAAGCTATCTTTATTTGTTGATGATTCCTGGGAAGAAGAGCTGTTTACATAATTATTCAAGAGATGGGTGGCTGGTTAGAAGGCCTCATACAATGGACATTGTTGGTATCAGGCAGAGAGGCTTCATCATCTTACTGTACTATCTAGTCTATACTGCACTATCTAGTCTATACTGCACTATATAGTCTATACTGCACTATGTACTCTATACTGCACTATCTACACTATTCTATACTACACCATGTAGGTAAACTACAATCTTTAGTAGACACTTTTACTACGATTCACTAAGACAGACTCATTTAGGCACACTTTGATACACTTTGATACACTTTGATACACTTTGATACACTTGGATACACTCTGACACACATCACACATTGACACACGTTAAGAGAACTGCCTATGGTGGTTCTGACACTACACCAAAACACCAATACAATACACCAATACAATACACCAATACAATACACCAATACAATACATAGTACATTAAATCAATACAGTACATCCATACGATATACTAAACACTACACTTGTTAGATCTAAAATGGGTGGAATTGAACCCATATAGGAATTGAGCTCACGTGTCTAGTTAACTACACTACACTACACTACACTAAGCTACACTACACTATACTACACTACACTACACTACACTAAACTAAACAAACTACACCAAAAGGTTTATCCTTATTGTTATCTTTGTATTTATGAAACCAAGTATAAATTAATACACCCTTCAATATTCAATAAATGAATCATTTCTTCAACCAACGTATTTACTTCGATCAATTAGTAAATAGTTTAATAATTAGACCCGTTTTAGTATTTGGTGGTTATTCAAATGAATCAACTGATAAAGTTGGGGGACTTTTTCCTAAATAGTTTCCCTATGTTTCATTCCTCGATGATTTTAGAATCTTGCCAGCATACCTCATTACATCTACATCATGAGATTTGTTATCCCTTTTTAAAAAATAATAACCTCGATATTTTTTAAGTAAAAATAGGTACTTGGCTGCAGATTATTTTTTTTTCTTTCGTAAATCTATGAAACCACTAACTAAAGTTCAAATCCACCTATTCATAATATCAGCTTTTATTATCATTTTATATTAAGAAATAATATGGTGACTAGCACAATACACTATACAAACCACTGAAACAATACACTACACCAAAAACACCAATACTACACTATACACTATACTATACACTATACACTACACTATACACTACACTATACACTATACTATACACTATACTATACACTATACTATACACTATACTATACACTATACTATACACTATACTATACACTATACACTATACTATACACTACACACTATACACTATACACTATACACTATACTATACACTACACACTATACACTATACACTATACACTATACTATACACTACACACTATACACTACACACTATACACTATACACTACACACTACACACTACACACTATACACTACACACTAAAATCCAAATATATTGTATGCAAGTGGGAGGAAGTGGGAAGTGGGAAGTCAAAGAAAGGAGGATGGAGGATGTAGCATGGAAGACACTTGGATCGCAGCCTGCATACACCGCGGCTTATTTCTCAGCTCCCGCGTCCTTCTCCTCCAACTAAACCATGGAATCCCTCGTTTCTCTAGTCACACGCCAGGCCACCGTCCGTGGGGCCCGGTACCTTCTTCGTAGGGCCATCAACGATGACGAGGAAGTGCCCGAGATCCCGCTTCCGGACCCGGAGGAGGATGCCGATCCCGTGACCGAGGAGATGTTTTCATCGTGGGCGCTTTTCATCCTTTTCTGTCTCTTGTGTGCAGCTTTATGGCTGTCGTATTATCTCCAGCAAAGACGCATCAAGGCCGTGCACGAGACGGTGCTCTCCATTTTTTACGGTATGATAGTGGGGTTGATCATCCGGGCTGCCCCGGGGCACTATATACAGGACGCGGTCAAGTTCAAGTCCGGTTATTTCTTCAACATCTTGTTGCCTCCGATCATTCTTAATTCGGGCTATGAGCTACATCAGGCCAATTTCTTTAGCAACATCGGCTCCATCCTTACGTTTGCCATTCCGGGTACGTTCATCTCGTCCTTGGTGCTAGGCACCATTCTTTATGTGTGGACGGCCTTGGGGATTGATAGTGTGCACTTGGAATTCGTGGATGCGTTGGCCGTAGGCGCCACGCTTCTGGCCACCGATCCCGTGACCATTCTCTCCATCTTTAATGCATATAAGGTGGACCCCAAGTTGTACACCATCATCTTTGGCGAGTCGCTTTTGAACGATGCCATTTCCATTGTTATGTTTGAGACATGTCAGCAATTCCACGGCAAGGATGTGCAGTTCACGTCTCTTTTTGAAGGTGTGGGTTTGTTCTTGATGACTTTTACCATCTCCACCATTATAGGTATCTCGGTTGGAATCTTGGTTGCGTTGATCTTGAAACACTCGCATATCAGACGCTACCCCCAGATCGAAACGTGCTTGGTGTTGCTTTTCGCCTACCAGTCCTACTTTTTCTCCAATGGAATCCACATGTCTGGAATCGTGTCGTTGTTATTTTGTGGTATTACGCTCAAGCACTATGCGTACTTCAACATGTCCCGGAGAACACAGATCGCCACCAAGTACATCTTCCAGTTTTTGGCCCAGATGTCGGAGAATTTCATCTTCATTTACTTGGGTTTGTCATTGTTCACTGAAGTGGAGTTGGTGTTCAAACCGCTTCTCATCATCGTTACCTTCATCCTGATTTGCATTGCAAGATGGTGCGCCGTGTTCCCACTTTCTCGGTTTCTCAACTTCTTGTTCCGGGCTCGGTTTGAGAGGTTCAACACCTCGTCTGCAATGTCGGGTGGCATCTCGTCGCACAGTATGCCGGAGGAGATCAGCCACTCGTACCAGATGATGATTTTCTGGGCCGGGTTGCGGGGAGCTGTGGGCGTTGCTTTGGCTTTGGGCTTGCAGGGCGAGGCCAAGTCCACCTTGCTTGCCACGGTGCTTGTGGTGGTGGTGTTGACAGTGATCTTTTTTGGCGGCACGACTGCGTCCATGTTGGAGATCTTAGGCATCAAGGTGGGGTGCGTTCAGGAGGGAGAGAACTCAGACGATGAGTTTGAGATTGAGGCCCCAAGACTACCCCATTCGGTCTCCAACGTCAACCTCATGGGCAACCGGAGATACAACACGCCAGGCAACGGGTTCCGTTCAGGACCTGGGCCCAAGAGCCAAAGCTATAGAGTTGATGGGGCCGATGGGTCGTCCAAGTTGGCCAGGACGCTGTACTCGCTCAACAACCTGCAGGCGGACCTTAACGACGAAGAAGAATTCATCACCAGTGATGTGGACGACTTGGTAAGTGAGTCGGTGAACTACCCCTTGAGCGAGGCCCCAACATCGGCATCTCATGGTGTTTTGGGTGCCTTCTTGAGTGCAGAAGAGCATGCCAAGTGGTTCACCAGGTTTGACGAGCAAGTGTTGAAGCCCGTGCTTCTTGATACTTCGCCGTCCGGACATTCAGAGCACAACACAGACGAGGAGGCGAACCTTGGGAAGTAAGCAGACAGCAAACTAGGTTGGGGAAGCAGGAAAAGAGCCAAGACTACACGAGCATCAACGGTTCAGGTTAGGTTAGATCATAGAGCTACGGCGATGGATCGAGAGGGGGTATAAATTGAGTAGCAAATATGGATTCATCACAAACGTTGGCAGAAGCGTACTACTCGTGTCTGTAATGGGATGTGATTTAGATTCCGCCCTCTACTCTCACTTCCCAATACTATATTATTTATGAGGACCAAAAGACGGTAAACCTGGACATGCTGAAGCCAGAGCAACTGTTAAGAGACCACTAAGAGATCTACCACTAAGAGATCTACCACTAATAAGAGATAGTAATAAGAGCTGTCAACATGTGATAAGAGATATCATAAGAGTCATGAGGATTCGCTAGTAGCACATGCTAATCAAAAGGGATATACCAGCACTAAACTGTAACAGTAAACAATGGTCTCAGTTTCGAAAACACTGGTGTCTGTAGGAAACAGTAGAAAACAGTAGTCCTGTAGTATTAAGGTGCTGGCGATAAGTGACTATAGTAGAAAGCACTAGTGTCTTGGCGATAGTGACTGTAGTAGTAATTTCTTAACAATGAGTGACTGTAGTAGAAGAGACTAGTTTCTTAGCAGTAGCAGTAGTGAAGCGCCTCTGTTCTGTAACAGTAAGGTACTTTCTGAGTAGTCAACGGTAGGGGCACTCAATGTCTGTAGTGTGTTAGAGGCAGTTAACAGTAGTAACTCTAGCAATTTCTGATCTGAGTACCTTCTGAACACAGTCTGTAGTAGAAAGTTTCCAGTAAAGAGTTTCCATAAATGGTTTCCAGTAAACTACCAATTCCAGTACTTTTTAGGCTATGGTAGAATGTAATTATGGTGAGTTTAATTATGGTGAGTGTAATTATGGTGAGTGTAATTATGGTGAGTGGGAAATTATGGTTTTTCTGATTAATAGTTTTTGTAATTTATGGTTTCAAATAAGGAGGACTTCTATTAATATTAAACTTTTGGTTTTTTTTCAACTGAGTTTTGTTTCGATGGACATAAATAGGTATACAAAAAGGTAACAAACACTGGCATACAAAAAGGTAACAAACACTAAAGGTATTCTAATAAGGGAGGTACAAAGTAGGGGCAGAGAGCGGTGCCGAGTAGACTCGCAGAGAGATACCAGAAAAGACCAGGAGAGACCACAAGAAATGAAACAGATGAAAAGAAAGCAGTGGTATAGTCATGTGGTGGGTTGGTTGGGGTTAGTAGTAGTATAGTTTATTAGTATATTGAGTAGTGCATTGAGTGTTGAGCAGTGTATAGGATAATATCCTTAGGGTAGCCACCGAGTAGTGATAAAGTGATCAGAAGGATTCAGAAGAAACTACAATGATACCATTTGAAAATATACCATAAGAGACACCATAATAGATCATAAGAGATCATAATAGATCATAAGAGATCATAAGTGATTAAAGTGATCATAAGTGATCATAAGTGATCATAAGGTTCCTATAAGTAATATACCTTTGTTAGATCTACTAGAGGCAGTACTATAGTTACAGAGGTATTGGGCGTCCGGGGTCTAATCCAAACACTGGCCTTTCCAGACCGCCTCGATTCACTTTACCAGTGTCAACCATCGCCTTTTATAGTGCAAGCTTTGAGTGCTTTCCTGCCTTTGGAGAGGCATCAGTAACGATACGTTAATGAGAGATATTGAGATACTAAGATTTACTAACACAGTGATATAAGAAATCTACCATGTAATCTACCAATAATGTGAGACGCCAATGGGAATACCATAAGAATCAAGCTCGACATCTAATTATTGAAAATAAACTAAGTTTCCCAGAAGATACAAAATTTACAGATCGTTATATACCTGAAAAAACATTGAGAAAAGTAAGAGAGGATCCCGAAATCTTAACAGAAACATTTAAAAAACAAGTATTGAAAATAGTTTCAACTCGCTAATAACTAAGTTTTATGCATTTGAACAACCGTTTATATCTCAAAGTAAATATACCCCAGATTATGATTTAAAAGGTTATACTCATGGTATTAAAGCTCTAGGGCTTCGCCGGAGTTTGGCTTTTAAACATATTGTTCTATTTGACGCTTTCCTAAAAATATAGCTTTAGAACTGTAAGGTAAAGTTTTTATTAAAACTAAAACTGATACTAAAGCTCAAGATCCAAATAATAAAAAGAAACCTAAACCATGATTGAAGGATTTAATAAAAAATGGAGCTATTTTCGGTTTAATTTTAATCTATAATTATCTTTATTTTTTTGTGAAGTAGTTTTAATACCTATTATGTATGATATAACTAGATATCAAAATACATGAGTTATTTATTATGGGTTATTTTAGCTATATATTACCACCCACAGGTATATGTATGCCTCTTTATATTGCAAAATCTGAAAGAGTCATATAAGAGACTAATAGAATCAAGTCATAAACATTCATCCATGAACTGCTAATCAAGAGTATTTTAAAAATAGAACTCGATAATACAAAGATCAAAGTACTAAATTAGCTATATGAAGTAATAATTTAAAATCAACGCATAAATGTAGTGCAGTTTTTGGATTAAAGGATGAGTATTTTATAGAATTACTTGAATTTGGAGGATTTATGCTGACATCCTTACTTGAAAAATTGATTTCTATTGAGTTATTAACAAGAAATTCGGGTATTACAACGCGTGGAACGGCTGGTAGGAAATGGAGAGGTTCAGCGCAGGCAGAGAGGGAATCTTTCTCTTATAGAGCCTTGTGTTTTCTTTCGCAGGCAGAGAGGGAATATTCCTCTTATAGAGACTTGCAAGTGTCACCCAAGTGATAGGTCTTGTTCTACCACTGAGGGCTTTGAAACCAATCCGTGGTTATTCATGGCCAATTGAAGAGTGATCTTGATTCAGGCAGCTAGGCCTCTACTCTTGCCTTTAAATCCAATAGAGCTAAAGTTGTCGGCAAAAGTTCCCCACTAGATGGTTTAGCAACTAGAATAAATAAGATTAAGTACATTTTAGGTTTAGCAAAGGGCAAACGCGATCAAGCTATTAGGATTCACGTTATCTCCATTTATTTCTAAACTTCCTTGACCTCTTTTTCCCGTACTATACATATTATCATGCTTTTATTAAAAGCATCCAACTTCAATTTTCTATAATTGCTTACTGATTGATTGAATTTCTGGAAAACAAAAAGTTAACAACAGTGATTTAGAGGAAGCACATGATAAAGAATTTCTACAAAAATATACTGGGTGTACGGGTTTATTAAATCAATTTCCTATGACAGATATTGATTTAATAAATCTTGAAAACGGAGACAAATCTTGCAGACCAAAGAAAAAGGAATTAACAACAACAAATGAAATAAATAGAAAGTTATATTATATTAAAAAGTGATGTAATCGGTAAATTAACTATAAAAGAATATAAATCAATGAAGAAAGATCCTATAGAATACATAAATAACTATAACACTTTAATTAAAACTCATCAATTATATTTTGATATGTTGGCTAAAGGAATTATAGTAAACTAATTAATTATAAATCACATACACTATTAAGACTTTTAATACCAAACGCTAAGGGTAAGAAACGTTCTTTAGGTATGCCTACATTAAACGATAGACTTGTTCAAAAACTAATCCTAATCGTATTAGAACCAATTTAGAACCTTATGGTACCAATGAGGTTTGCCTAAGAGCAAATATCTATCAAAAGGGATCTACCAGGACTAATAGTATACTAATAAGAGTGCCAAATACTTGCAGAGTGTAGGGAGTGAGAGCAGTCAGTAGCCATTCAATGAGTAGCCATTTCAATGAGTTCAGTGAGTAGCCATTTCAATGAGTTCAGTGAGGAGTAGTCAGCGTACGTTGAAAATGGGATAATGATTGTAATATATATTCAAGTTCAATTGACTCGTAGTATGGACTAGTGAGTGGAGTAAATGTAGTGGTAATAAGTAGTGTATAGATTTCAGTCACTGAGTGTAATATGGAACTGACATAAATTCAATAAGATTCAATGAGTAACTCTGCAGATGTGTAACTATGGAAATCGTGAATTGTAAATGATTTCTAGTGACTTGTAGTGAGTAGTCAGTATCGGAGTGAGTAACATGTGATACCTGATACATTTGTAGAGTTGTAGAGTTGGTGGAAGTATTAATAACTAAAATACAATTCATGTTCAATTGGTAGTGTAGTATAATTTGTGATATGCAGTAAATTAGTATTACCATAATTTAGAGTACACATGAAAATACTGCAGATGGTATGGTGTATCAAGTGAGAGTGTATTCTTGGACCAGAAGAGAGACCATATGGATCAGTATACCTGTTGGATCCATTATAGGCAGGACTCTGGCCATAGAGGGATTATGAAGCCTAGAGTCCAACACTGGAAATTAATTCCTTGACTTAGGTAATACCGCCACTTTATATACACTCCTATACCATAGTTTATTGTACTCCGTCTGAAGTGAATTCTGTCTGACACTAGATCCTGTTGGACGTTTTATTCTAAGCTTCCCTCTGGCTTGGGCTGGTTGGACTGCTTGGGCTGGTTGGACTGCTTGGGCTGGTTGGACTGCTTGGGCTGGTTGGACTGCTTGGACTGCTTGGACTGCTTGGGCTGGTTGGACTGCTTGGACTGCTTATTATACACTCCGATTCTGTATGCTCTCACACCAACCAGAAGAGTTCCCATCAGATCGGGGAGACGGACTGAACTTGATTATAGATGTGTCCTTTTTCATACACTGGCTGGCTCCAGATACACCGGTTCTAGATATACACTCCGGTATGGTCGGTTCTTTTATCGGTGTTGGCAATGGACGCAGCCACCACCCATTTGGCCAATTTGAATGCACGTGGAGAGAGCTGCAAGTCGCTAAGTTTATAGTTGAACTTCACGGCCAATTGGTAGTATTCCTTGACGGTCAAGTCGTGCATAAGAGCAACCAAGTGGTTCTTTGTGGTGGGCCTGTACACGGATGCAGGCAAATAGTCCGTATAGTTAGCAAACGCCCGAATAGGTTTCTCCAATAAATTAAGCACCTCGCTAAGATACGCATTGGAAATGGTGTTGGAACGGTCTTCCTCGATGGACCGTAATAAGAGCCCCGAAAGTGTAAGTACCGCATTCCCATAGTTGACCGGGTTCAATACCCGCGACTCAGTGTCTCTCTTTAAAGTGGTTCTCCAAAGAAACCCAATTTTGGTGTCCAAAAGACGATCATAGTATACCAGAAACTGTGTTCTGACATGGACTGCATTATGCGGCAATGGCGTATGCGTGGGTGCAAACTTCGCCAATCGGTTGTTCAAGGGAACGAGAATATGCGTATCAAGCACCTGCACAATTTTTAGTAGCGCAGTTTTGGCTTTAGACGCAGGTACGCTTTGTAGAGGATTGGATGCCATCTGTGCAAGCCGGGCCTGTTGGGGGTTGTCGTATTTTTTGACCGGGCTTGACGTCGCACTGATGGCTAGGTTCGTAGTATCATTGAGGCTCTCACTGAACGAGTCCAAAGTGTCCCTGTGAAGGAAATTCATTTCTGGGGAGGTTTCTCTAGTGTCTTTTGTTTCTCTGAAAGATTCCTTGGGGTCGATTTTGGGGTTGGTGGAGTTACCGAAAATGTATGCGTCGGAGTTGGGGTCGGAATCCGGAGCCTTGACGTCGATGTTGCGCAAGGCACTCAAATCCGAGGGTGACCGGAAGTTGACCCGTGAACAAGTGTTTTTGATAACCAACGAACACTCGTCCAAAACCGAGGGCCAGAAGGACCGCGAAAGCGCAGAGCTTTTTGGCCCGTTGAAGATCTTGTTCCGGTACTCATGGGCCTCGGAATCGGGCGACAGTGCAATGTATGCTAATTCTTGGAATGCACATAAATTCAGCAACGACGATAAAAAATCCTGGGGCTGCACATCCCGGACTCCGGAAAGCAAAGTGATCACGGGACTTGGAGAGGCCAGCGAAATGGGCCTCGAATGGTGTAAACAGCCAATGGTAGCATAAGTATTGAAGGCATGGTTGAAAAATTCAAGCACAAAAAAAACGAGCCACGTGTACCAGGCCACTCTCAAAAGAAATCCAAGGTCCAAAAATGTCCAAAGAGGAGCTGATTTGGTGTCCAAGTTGAAAAGCACCAAAATGGGCCAGAGCAGCCTGTATATAGGCCCGTGCACCACCAGGTACATTGTTGGCACCACCAAAAAGCACACCAGGGTAAAGGTCAAGGAGGTGGCCAAGAGCCTCAATATAGGCGCAAACAAGTACTTTGCCGGCGGATTGATCGGGATGCCGTAACTGAAATTGAGCCTGTTGCGTTGGAATACCATGTACTGCACATTGTAGAGGGCCCCAACCGCAACCCCATGGAACCATAAGTACACAAACTGATCATTGACCAAAGGCTTATGACGGTATTCCTTGGAGAAAACATAGTACGACACCTGGGATTGCGGAAAAAATGGCCCAATTAGGCAAACGGTCGAAATTACCGTGGCCATGCCCGACACCCAGAATTGTGTGCCGGAAACCGTCTTTAGAAGTTGCCAATAAAGCGATTTTGCATCGGAAAAAACCACCGTGGAGTTCTGCACGCGGTTGATCTTCATTGTGTGCAACCCAATGGTATAAATGGGGATTTCATAGGCCAAGGCGAAGATTTTATGCGTCCATGTCAGATGTCTCGTGAAGAGTATGGAAAAGAGCACGGCCAAGAAAAAGGCGATTTTGTTGACATATTTCATGCGCTGCTTGAATACATGCCGGAAATAATAGATGTACGGCTTGACCTTTGAGTCGGGGGTTTCCAATGGGGGAGACATGGGTGGATGATTTGGTGATGCTTGAGCGAAATGCGTGTTGTTGCACCTCCGTACACCACAAAGTACACCACCACAAAAAATCACCATACAAATCTGTAGAGTTTTGGAGAACTTTAGTATATAGCTTAGGGCTATCTTAAATTACTCTGGCAATTTTTGAGCCATTTTGGACTTGGTGTGGGAGGAATGGTGGGGATTTAGTGGTACTGGTTTGCAATGTTGTGCCAAAATGTTACTTTTTCGAAAAAAAAAAAAGACATAAATAACTTTTACAAATAATTCTTCCAATATTTTCTTGTTACTGATAAATCTATTTCTAGATATTTGGGTATTACTTGATAGTTATGTTAGAGTTTGTGAGTGTTGGGGACCGGAATAGCAGTTCCGGGGCTTATATCCAGTTCCGACCTATTGACACAGGTTGTTTTATCCTCCCAACGAAAAATTCTTTTGTGAATTCAGACAGCAATATGGATACAGTCTGAGCTCAGGAAGATTATACAGTGGTGTAATCTGGAAAATCACGTGTGTGTGGGTGGATTAGGGTGGAATTGAAGAAGAGGTCACGTGAGCCGGTGTAGTTCCGGGGCGTATATACAGGCCGCTTACTTTCAGTCATTTAAGCTTCTGTCAAAACCACCCGAAACTTCCTTGAGTCTTTAAATACTCTCATATGATGTTACTTCCTGGCAGGCATAAAGGAAAGTGGGGTACCTGGGTACGAGATTAAAAAGCGGAGGTCACGTGACTGAACACTATCCACCAAGTTGTTCTAGACTCCACATGAATATCTTTTAGCTTCAGCATGATTTGGGAAACAGATGGGAAATGATAAAGCTCTTCATTCCCGAAACCATACATTTGTGTGCGTGGGCACTTTGGTATGGATGTTAAGTACATGTCACGTGATTTCCACCAGTTTCGGACTTTTATTCAATTCGTCCCGATTTGAAACATCAAATGAGTTCTGACAGAAAGAACTAAATTGTCTGGCAGCAGTATACTGTTTATATCCTTTCAAATCGATGTATGGCACCACAATACGAAGGTTTAGGGAATGTCACGTGACCAGCACAAATTCTAGTATCTATAATCAGTGGTAATCCAATGGCTCAGGTCGACAAACCGCCGTCATATATTTTTGGCTTGCATTTGGGATATGTGACCTTTATATAGATTCTAAGGCGGTTTTTGAAGCTGAAAGAGTGTCACGTGACCATACATATTCCGGCTCTTACATTAATACCGAGTCATGTTTTTTGTCTACTTTCTCAGTACTTACAGTGTTTTTCAAAACAATTCAAACCAGCGCGACAAAATGTTGAAGACTACACTTGCAAAATTAAACAAGCAATACTTCAAAAAGGTTCATACTTATGACTTAAAAATTTGCTAAGCATCAAAGATTCAAAATAATCAGTTCATATGAAGTGTCTTTTAAATATTAAATATTAAATATTAAATATTAAAAACATCAACTTTTTGAATTATTGGTTTGTTTAAGTTTCTGTTAGACCCACCATGGGTAAACACACTACCCATAGAGGTATTTTTAGAGCCTACGAATGCCAATGACTCGCCCAAGGCGCCATACCCCGTGACTTGGACTCATCCATTCATCTTACCTCGTGACATGGCGTTTAACCACTATGCTCTACTTCTCTGGTACTCACAGGCTAACTATATAAGTACTCGGATTCCCACCTATTGGGGATCCATCGGCAAATAAACATACAAAACAGAGTACTGGTCGTAACCAGAATCTAACAGTTTCCTAATGTGGTTTGAACCTTTTTCGCGCGCTGGCCTGAATAGTTTTGAAAAACACTGTAGAGTGGTGCGACACCTCACTTGGGCTCACTAACCTTTCATGAGTGGATAGAGTGCTCACAATAGTCAGGTCAATATCAACTAAACTGAATTGGATACGTATATATGCACACGGTGATTTCAGATTCTAGTTTCGGCTTTATCTGTATTTATATATTATTTTATCTTTTGTTTTACGTCCAGATAAAGACTAGGTGCTTTTGAACATAGAAGAAGTGGTGTCCCCTATATGCAGGTAATATGTAGTACAGCGGAATTGGACAAGCTTCACAAGGTTTCGACGACCGCTTGAGTGCAGACTAGTACTGTATCTGGGTCTTGGCGTCAGGAGTAGTCAGGTTTGACTTCTGAAAATGTATTACCAAATCCGGTGCAGGAGCAACGAGTCCAACGTGGAAAGGTATATATAGGGGAATTCCGCTTTAGGTTGAATGGTATCACCAACACCAGAATATTACGAATTCTCCAGTATAAACCTGCACCTCCAACTACAATGTCTACAACTGTTTTAAGCTCTTGGAGTTATTAGAGAACAATGAAATAACCGGTCCTAGCTACGACAACTTATACTATAATGCTCAACACTTATTACCTATACTCATGCTTCTATAACTACTTGTATACACCAGGTTATTATACAGCTTATATCAATACTTCTAGTGTTTATACGTCTATATAAAGCCAGTCAATCCAGTAAAAAAAAAAAACACTTTTATATCTGTTTACAGACCTATTTATACATCTACTTGTACGTTTACTTATGCTGTTTTCTACAACTTTTGACTGCTTATACTTTTACTCATTCTTATATTTACTTTTTTTCTTATACGTTTACTCATTCTTATATTTACTTCTTTTCTTATACGTTTACTTCCTTTCTTATGCTTGGTACTTGCACTCCAGATCAAACTCAGTCTTTTGGAATTGTAAATTGCTTCTGTGGGAACTACGGTATGAACTTGGTGTATATCACGTGACGTAGATTTTCTGTTGAAACACTTTTCACTATAGTATCACTTACTACCAGACTAAAGCACTATTACCACTAGACCTAGTTGGATTACCCTACACCCGATACACTACTACACCTGTATAATACATTCTAGTAATTAATATCCTGCATACACTCCACTATACTTCAGTACATTCTAATTCTAACAATACCACTCCAATACTAGTACTGCCACTACCAGTACCCCACTACCAGTACCCCACTACCAGTACCCCACTACCAGTACCCCACTACAGTACCCCACTACAGTATATAGTACCATTTGTTCAATCTCAAATGAATCATTGTGGGGTGATATCTTTATATGCCGTCCCATTTTCTTAGTAGCATGAACCCGTCAACTAGTACAACTTACATCTTCTTAGTAAATCAGTCCACTCCAAACATCATTTATTATTTACAGTATTCTACATGGCCTGGTTGAGCCTGGCCTGAGTCTGGCGTCTCAAGTCCTCTGCCTCTCCACTCAACGTATCCTTGACCATATCCAAGCCCGGCTGGCCGTCGATCTCGCCAAAAGCAGCGTGCTTTATGTACAGCTCGATTTCCGAGGTCTTCTCGTATGGATTCTCCTGGCCAAACAACTTGGCCTCCACCTTGCCCCTGGCTTTTTCGAAACTGGAAATGCGCGTTTCAAACGCCTCGTGGATGGCCTCGGCCAACTCTTCTTCCGTGGTGATGAAGTCGCCTGCCGCATGGTAGAGTTCCAATAACTTGACAGTTTTGGCATTCATCTCCCGCAATTCCTGCGTCTTGCGATTCAACATCCGGCGTTCTTGCACGATGGCTGTTTCCTCATCGGTTCTCGGCCTCATGATGGGGCCCTCCAAATACGAGTCGATTGTGGGTAACGTGAAGGAGTTTCGGTCGTTTTGTTCGTACTGGTTTAGCTTGTCCTTGGAAGCGTCTTTTTGTCTTTTTTGTGCCTCCATTTCCTGGATTTTCTCCAACCGTTTGGCTTCCGTCACGTATGCCTCTTTCAAGTGCGCAACCCGGATTTCTTCCCTCTGGTGCTGCCACAACTCTTCCTTGGACATTTCGCTGATTTCCTTTTTGGGAAGTACTCGTTGGTCCAATTTCTTCAACCGCTCTTCTACGGTAATAACCGGTTTTTGCACGGGTTTTCGGGGCACCTCTACACCATGGATCTTGGGCACCGGCACATTGTCGGCATACCCTTGAACACTCTTGGCCTTCTGCACCTTCTCGTCGTCTGTGTCGGGGCGGATGGGGTTGTGTCTGAAAATGGGCCTGACCTTGGGCAATATACCGGACTTGCCTCCGTACTTGATGGTTCTCTTGCCGAGACTTATGCTGGAGACTCTCATTGCTCTGGGTGCGGAGGAGGTGGAGGCGGAGATGGAGTTGAAAAAATCGCACACTGCGAGGTGGTTTTGGGCCGCGCACGCCTTTGCAGCCAGTGCTCTGGCAACTTGCTCAGGCTGATTTGATCTGCGTGGGTATAAAGAACATAGAGTGATTTTATATTTATTCATGTATTTGAGGTTTCTCAATTTTGTATAGCATATATTTTAACGTAACTTTTAATTGTTAATAACACAAGTAGAGTTTAGAGTTTAGAGTTGTAGGGTAGAATTATAGAGTTTAGAGTTATAGGGTGGTAGAATTATAAAACGGTAGAATTATAAAATGGTAGAATTATAAAATGGTAGAATTTTAGAGTTGCCAAGAAGAATAAGACCCTAAGTAAGACCCAGAAATTGTATTCTCAGAATAGTCAGAAATGTGTTTCTGCTCGAAATTTGTGATTTCTGTTAAAGTAAATTCCAAACGTGCTTGTGGAAATAATATCGAACGTAATGTGATGTTTCTTATTAAGGCTACGAATACAAAAGTGTTATTGATGATCCACCCAAAGCCAATGTAGATATTCTGCTCCTATTTAATGTGCTGCAATAATCCACCTTTATAGTTTCAATACTGATATGTTAAGTGTCTTAAATGACAGAGTATAATAAATCAGAATAATCAAATAATACTTACCCTTCATGTAAGTAAGAGCGTAAAGAAAATAAGTAAGATCCTAAAGAAAATAAGTAAGATCCTAAAGAAAATAAGTAAGAGCCTAAAGAAAAGAAGTAAGAGCCTAAAGAAAATAAGTACGATCGTAAGTAAGATATGTAAATAAGTGCGACCATAAGAAGACTTTGAGCTGGTCCTTGAGACTGACTGATCAGCTACAAAAAGTATCTAAGGAATGCCCAGGTAGATGGGGAATTATTTACTATTAGTGAACTTGATGAGCCCTTAGTTTTTTACATGTAATTATATTTAGAGGTATCATATAAAGATTTATCTGAAAGGCTGCACACAGGTGTACGGATGCCTCAAGTTCAACACCAAAAAACCCCCAGAAAAAGGCGGAAGAAAGTCAATCACTGAGATGGTAAATCTGATTTGTTTCCAAACTCCTCGTTGAATTCATCACTCTGGTTCTCTCCAACTGGTATACATGAGGCCCTGTATAGGAACATGAGCTCGAAAGAAACAATGCACGTGTCTAGAACTGTCTCCAGCAAATACTAAACCGTCCTTTTTTCACCACTTCTGTGTGTTTTACACATTGACTCAGTTCACTCTTGGGTCCCTAACATTCTTTATGCAAGACCCACTGCAAGTCGACGGGGTATTTATCAGGTAATCAATCTGGTATTCATTGGCATATCACTGGGTCGTCTGTAGACACATTCCTGTACGTAGCATAGTATAGTATATGATAGTATAGTATATGATAGTATAGTATATGATAGTATAGTATATGATAGTATAGTATATGATAGTATAGTATATGACTGTATAGTATATGATTGTATAGTATAGTATGGTATAGTATATGACTGTATAGTATAGTATAGGATAGTATATGTTAGACCCCCCATGGGTAAACACACTAGCCATTGAGGTATTTTGCAAGCCTACGAATGCCAATGACTCGCCCAAGGCGCCATACCCCGTGACTTGGACTCATCCATCCAGCTTACCTAGTGACATGGCGTTTAACACCATACTCCACTTCTCTGATACCCACAGGTTGGCTATATAAGTACTCGGATTTCCACTTATTGGGAGTCCATCAATGAACATAACCCCAGTACTAGACTATCAACTAGAATAGACTATAGACTAGAATACAATATAGAATATAGAATATAGACTATAGACTATAGACTATAGACTAGAATACAATATAGACTAGAACACTATAGACTAGAACAATATAGAATATAGACTATAGACTATAGAGTAGACTGTGAAGTGTGAATATTCAGTAGTGAGATTTTCTAGCAGTACAAACCTTATAGTAGTGTAGACTGTTAGATCTATTCTTGACAGGGCCCTGCCCATTAAGCTTCTACACCCAAAGTCACAAGCAGCTCCGTCTTCTACAGATACCAATGAAAGGTGTAGATGTACCAATGTACAGACCAAATTAGGCATAGGTAAAGAGTAGTGTAGAGTAGTATGCAGTATAGAATATAGAGTAGATTGTACTAGTATAGTAGTAGAGTAGATTATACTAGTAGTAGTAGAGGAGATTATACTAGTAGTAGTAGAGTAGAGAGTAGATTATGTAGTGTAGTAGTAGAGAGTATAGAGTAGATTATGTAGTATAGTAGTATAGAGTATAAAGTAGATTATGTAGTATTGCAGTAGAGTAGTAGAGAATAGAGAGGTAGAGAATAGAGTAGTATAGAGTAGAGTAGTATAGAGTAGATTATACTAGTAGAATAGTAGAGTATAGAGTATAGCAGTAGAGTAGTACATAGTAGTATAGAGTAGAGTAGATTATGTAGCAGATTATGTGGTCGAGTGTTAGACCCACCATGGGTAGACACTACCCAAAAGTATCGTTCAAACCTACGAATGCCAATGACTTGCCCAAGGCGCCATACCCCGTGACTTGAACTCATCCATTCATCTTACCTCGTGACAAGGCGTTTAACCACCATACTCCAATTTTCTGGTACCCACAGGTTAGCTATATAAGTACTCGGATTCCCACATACTGGGAATCCATCGGCAAATACACATACAAAACAGAGTACTGGTCGTAACCAAAATCTAACAGTATACGATAGTATAGGATAGTATGGTATATGATTGTATAGTATAGGATAATATAGTATAAAATGGTATAGTATAGTATGTGTTAGATTCCGGTTTCGTCAAGTACTCTGTTTACTATGTTCATTCGCCGATGATTCCTCCTAGGGAGGAATCTGAGGTACTTAAATACTTTTAGAGAAAAAAGGGCGTGCGACTTAGCACGGGAACAATAGCACTGAACGCCGTCCCAACATCGTGCGATGTTGGGTCTTAGCATCTTGGCATGGCCATTGTTAGGATTAGACAGTGAGGGCTTAAAATACCTCCATAGGTAGGACACTACCTGGTGGATCTAACAGTATGGTATAGTATAGTATAGTATAGTATAGTATATGATAGTATATGATAATATATGATAGTATAGGATAGTATAGTATATGATAGTATAGAATGGTATAGTATAGTATAAGCACTCCAGTTTGAGTATGAGTACTACCTTGAGTATAATTACTACCCTGATTATAATTACTACCCTGATTATAATTACTACCTTGAGTATAATTACTACCCTGATTATAACTACTACCGGACTATAATTACTACCCTGATAATTACTACCGGAGTATAAGCACTACCTGAGTACTAGTGTAAACTACTACGAAGCCTCTGCCATCTCCTTTCATTAAGAAGATTTTAACTACAATAGGATACTAGACTCGGTGTATGAGTAGTATGAGTAGTTAGACTACACCATTACGAAAGACTAGACTAGACAGAGGTAGAGACCCAAACCGAAAAGTACATGTATGAAATAAAACCCACGGATCCATTAGCTCTTGCACAAGAGACTGTGCTTGGGTCTAAAATTTCTGTTCTCACTCCATTGACCCCAGAAAGAAATGGTATCCAGGTTGGCATGTTATAATAGCATCTGTGGGTCAGAAGAAACGATTGACCATTCAAAGACTCTTAATCACTTCAAGGTTCTATTACTGCTACTAGTACTAGTACTACTAGTACTCTACTACTACTAGTACTAGTACTACTAGTACTACTAGTACTCTACTACTACTACTACTACTAGTACTACTAGTACTACTAGTACTCTACTACTACTACTACTACTAGTACTCTACTACTACTACTACTACTACTAGTACTAGTACTAATACTACTACTACTAGTACTAGTACTACTAATACTAGTACTCTGCTACTACTACTAGTACTACTACTACTACTACTAGTACTCTACTACTAGTACTCTACTACTAGTACTACCACTACGACTACTACTACTACTACTACTACTACGACTACTACGACGACTACTACTACTACTACTAATAAGTTTCATCAGAATCCCCATCAAATCCTCCTCACCAAAAGTATTCAGTCTAGCTAGCCAAAATCCAGTCCTCCCGCATTTTCCAGTCCATTAAAACCTTACCAACAAAATTATGCCAGTCAAATACCCCAGGGCCATTTCCATATCAGAATCTTCCAGGGCCGTCTTCAAACCCAAATCTCCAATACCAAGCACCAGGGTTCCAATATCAAACATCCGGTTATAAAGGGCCGAATGCGCCAAACATTCCTAAAAGGAAACCCCGGCAAACCTCGCCAAGCAAACCCCTTCCTCCGGGATTATGTCGTGTGTGGGCTCAAAAACCTTGGCTCGTCGTGTTACATCAACCTGACACTCCAAGTGCTTGCAGAAATTGGTTTTATTCTTTGGGAAAGGTCTTGGCGACCGCCAACAAGACCGGGCGCATTGCTCCATACTAGCTGACAGATGCCATGTTTGGTCTGATCAGCACCTTCAACGCCAACAGTGGTGCCAACATGCACTCCCAAGTTCCCCCGTATTTTGGCCTCGGAAAAACCAGATTTCAACATTCCTTACGACCAGCAAGATGCCCAGGAGTTTCTCTTGTTCTTATTGGACACGATACACGCCGAATTGGCCATCAAATCCTCTGATACTGAGCAGGCCGTGGACTACTCCAAGAAATAGAGAATCAGTGTCAATCCCAACGAGAAAACAGAGTAGTAGAAGTGGTACAACGGACTTTTAAAGCAGGAGGGAGAATCAATGTTCAACGACCTTTTCCAACGCCACTTCCAGAGTAAGTTGCTCTGGAACACTTGCGGCCACCACTCCATCTGATATAGCTCTTTCAATATCCTAACGCTTCCCATCCCTGGAGGAAATGATCAACATGTGGATTTGAACGACTACCAGAAGTACTAGGTTTGGTAGCACTACCACTACTCTACTACCACTACTAATCTACTACTACTACTACTACTACCATTACTAATATACTACTCTACTCTACTACTCTACCACTACTCTACTACTAGCACTACTCTACTACTCTACCACTACTAATCTACTACCACTATTAATCTACTACTACCATTACTACTCTACTACTACCATTACTAATATACTATTCTACCACTACTCTACTACTACAACTCTACAACTCTACAACTCTACAACTCTACTACTCTACTACTACTCTACTACCACTACTACCACTACTACTCTACTACCACTATTAATCTACTAATTTACCACTACTCTTCTACTCTACTACTACTACTCTAATACTAATGGTGATGGCATTCTGGCTCTCATTCAAGTTCAACGATTTAAGAGTATCAGAAGAAGAAATAGAGTGCACATACACTGCATCGTCAGCTGCATTTTCCAACACCAAGTTTCCCAAGCCCGTTTCAGCTTCCTAACCCCATCCGTGAACGCCAAGGTGTGGTTGCGGATTTCGTCCACGTTATGGTCTTTCACCGGGCTCAGGTGTTCCACAGTGAAGTGCTAGACCACTAATTTAATATACTGGTACTAAAAGTACAACGTCACTGTATACTCTACACTCTATATTCTATACTCTACACTGTATACTTTATACTCTATACTCTACACTCTACACTATATACTCTACACTCTATACTCTACACTGTATACTCTACACTGTATACTCTACACTCTATACTCTACACTCTATATTCTACACTCTATACTCTACATACACTCTATACTCTATTGTATACTCCTCACTTGTCTGTACTTTACTGTACATTCTTTATTCTCTTCTATATTATAATGCGATACTCCATATCACTCCAGATGGATCTATGCTACTCCACACTGGTTTCCTCCACACAAATTTCCTCCACACAAATTTCCTCCACACAAATTTCCTCCACACAGGTTTCCTCCACACAGACTTATGCTACTCCAAGACAATCTAGACTCCTACTAGTATTTACTACAACTTCGACTTGTACTGATCCATACTAATATTTCTATATCCACTCTAAAATACTACTACTCAAGACCACTACCTATTCCACCGTTCAGCTCTATGTATTTGGAATACTGCTTCTCTAATTTGTACGCTCCCTCTACACTTGATCAATGATCAGTATACTACTCGGGTATACTTTGGTCGTGGTGTTCTCCATATCCTACTGTCTACTCTTGTCTCTAATAGTTGGTCTGAGATTCTTTATGTCACCTATACCAGATCTACGTAACCACTCTACTCTATACTGTACTCTGTACTACTACTACTACTCTATACTGTACTCTGTACTACTACTACTACTCTATACTGTACTCTGTACTACTACTACTACTCTATACTGTACTCTGTACTACTACTACTCCTCTATACTGTACTCTGTACTACTACTACTACTCTATACTGTACTCTGTACTACTACTACTACTCTATACTGTACTCTGTACTACTACTACTACTCTATACTGTACTCTGTACTACTACTACTCCTCTATACTGTACTCTGTACTACTACTACTACTCTATACTGTACTCTGTACTACTACTACTACTCTATACTGTACTCTGTACTACTACTACTACTCTATACTGTACTCTGTACTACTACTACTCCTCTATACTGTACTCTGTACTACTACTACTACTCTATACTGTACTCTGTACTACTACTACTACTCTATACTGTACTCTGTACTACTACTACTACTCTATACTGTACTCTGTACTACTACTACTCCTCTATACTGTACTCTGTACTACTACTACTCTAAAACCACCACCACTCCTATGTCTCCGTGACATAGTATCCATGGAATTATCTAGATAGGGTGGGCAGTGTGTTTAGCCTTTATTCATAGGGTGAAGCCGGTGATCTGACTCCTGTGACTAGAGACTGACCGGTTGCATCTTTGACGTCCGACAGTGGGTAGCTTTCCACGAGACAACCACTGCATGGTATTAATCCTGGACCCCAAGCATTATTTCTAAAATCATCAAATCATACATCTCATGGCAGGTATGAGCCCAGAAAAGCAGGAAATCTAGTAATTTCTCAAAGTGCAAGTGCCTCGAAGTGGAGCTTTGGCAATGTTTACACCGACTCATAAGCAACACCAACACTGGAGACTGATACTTGGAGTGGTGCTTAGTCTCCTGACTAAGACAATTATGACCTATAGTAACAAGACTAGTCATCAGGCTAGTACTTGGAAAAGTACTTAGGCAAGTACCAAGACAAGTGCCCAGACAAGTACGAGTCAGGTCTTTAACTCTCACGACTAAGACTAGTACCAAAAAGGTATTCGAAGCGTACTGAGTGTGATAATTAAACCAGTGACTGAGAAAGTCAAGACTAGTCAAACAAGTCTGACTCTCCCAGTTTAGCCATAATGACACTTAGATACCCCACGCTTCGTACATCGAGATCAGCGCTGCCTTGTTTATCTTTTTGCTCCCAATGGCACCGGAAAACTGATTCATCATAAGCAATTCCTTCTGCAGAGCCTCGTGTTTTCTGTAGAATTCAATCAAATTTCTTGGGGTTTTAAACCGTTGCTGGATCATGACGGCCTTCTCAAACGAGATGCCCCGAACCAGCATAAGCATAAGAAGAAACATCTCCTTCACCGTCATCATGTTCGACTTGACCAACGTGGCCTGGTACATGTGGAAGTAGTGCACACACTCGTACGATTGTTCGGGGTCTTTTCTTGGGTTCCAAACGCCCGTTTCCCGCTCAAACTCGTCCAGAAACCGTAGTTTGCGCGAGGGGGCTTCAAACTTGGCCCGGAAGGTCGATAAAAGACTCAAGTACTCCTCTTGAGTATTGATGGATTTTGGTTTCAACACCATCAAACGCCGACGGGAGAACCGCAGGATCATGATGTTGGTCATTTTGACCAACCAGTCAATGGTATCATCAGTTCTTCTAAACCTCTCGACGAAAAAATTGGATGTGGTGATCACCATGGAAATGGCGGTTTCTATCAGTTTTTTCATGTCTATAATGCGCTGCACATCGCCCAAGCCGGCCTCCTCCACAAGGTAGTATACGTTTTTGAGCCCTGACCGCTTCAATCTCGTTTTCTGTTCGGCGAAACGCCCATCTCGAATAGACATGGCCAAGTCATCAAGCCGTTTTCGTTCACACACATAATTGAGCACCACTTCTTTTTTCAGGTGCTTGTTTCGGGCTACCCAAAGCACATCGCCCACACTCAAAGACCGGACCTCAGATTTGACGCCGTATGAAACGACCTTATTGTGGAAGAAATCTCGCTCACTCTGCGACCGGATTTCCCTACTATCTATAAGAAGAACGATGTCAAAGGAATCACCAGGCCAGATTTCATATGGTGTTCCTGCATACACGCGGTTCACCCGATCATGAACAAGCTCGCCAGGGCCATTACTACCAAGTAGCTCTTTTTCATTAGTACCCAAGGGCTCATTTTCTTCATTTGGTTTCTGCATCCTGCCTTTATCCACTGTATTCAAATGGACGTCTATGATTGGCTCGTTCTCTATGGCTCTCGTGGGTCTGGGGCTTCCTGCAGGACTGGACGAGTGCATGAGGAATAAATTCCCTGACACATTAGGAGAGTTGCCAATTCGGGAGGTTTCGGGAGAGCAGCGGATGCCATTGTCAAAGGAGTATTCCGGCACATCATCATGGCTAGGCTCCGATGTGTGGATGTTTTCCTGCAGACAGATCAAGGAGGCCATAGTCTTCCCTTCTTCAGTAATGCAATACATTTTTGGGCGGCCCAGGCACGTGACGAGTTCCCTATTCAAGAGAGTTTTTATTCCATCCCACGCCGAGTAAAAATCACGTGCCGCAGGGTTGGGTGTGAAGGAGTGATCGCAATACTGGCCCGCAGCAGCGATGATTGAGTCTTTCAGAAGGCCGTGAGGGCCTCTATTGGCCACGAAAAGAGCCACCAAAATGGCCCAGGACCCAGAGCGTCGTTTGGGCACCCATTTATTAGAACGGCGTTTTTTGGCAGGCCCAGAATCCGTATCTAGTTCATCTCTCCGCTTCCCACCTTGGTCATTCAAAGAGACGTGGTTCTCAAAGGCCTGGGGGACCTCAAGGTTATTTTCCAAACAATACTTTTTGAGCCTTGCACATAGAAGAAGGAAGATTTTGTCTCCGATATACTGGATGCTCTTGATCTGGCGTGGCGTGGTGATGGGTTCAGGGTAACTGCGGAGCTTCTCTATTGCCCTGCTATATGCGAACGTGAGCTTGGATCCTTTTTGGGTGAGCTCCACGTGGTGGGCCTCGAGCCACTCTAGAAACAAAGCATTAAGGTCCATCACGTGCCATGCAACTGTGTACGGTGTATGTGCACGGTGTATAGGTTGTATGAGTAGGAGGTGTGTATGAATATGTTGCCAGGAGATGGAGTCGCGAGCGCGAGCGCGTAGACCCGTGCACCACTTTTGCAGCCACTCCAGTTACCTTTTTCGACCAAACTAGAATGTGTATATTCTGAAGAAGTGTATTCCTTTGGTCGTGTGAAGTACAACTTACATATCCCTGTATATTAATATATACTAAAACAGAATTAAAAGATCTCGCAAAAAAAAAGGTATGCGCCTGCATACTCCTCTATAAAACCACGAAGAAAAGATCCAATTGCATTGATAGTAATCTTCTGTTGATATTGTTCAGTGTGCTTCACGAAGTTTTTAGTGTTTGGGGTTTCCCTGAATATCCCTTATGGGTAAAATATATTTCAGGTTTTTCACTTGGATGAGATGGGTAGACTGTACACTAGAGTCAATGGAAGAGGTCTCCAGATGTGATTCACCAGAAATAGAAACATGGCGTTATTCCACAACATCATTCAATTCGGACTCAATTAATGGCTCATCTCTATCTTCTCGTTCAGAAAACGTAACAGGCTCATGTTGTTGGCGGAAAGCCTCCACAGGTGACAAAAGATAGATCTCGGCTTCGGAACACTTGATGAGCTTGAAAGGTTCACACTTTGATTTGATATTCGTTAGAAATAAAAAATAAGGATCAACAACTTATTGATCTTATTTGAAAACTTTCCTGTACCCGTTTATACGTAACATAAACGGCTTGACCTTCTTGCGGATTTCGAGGAACATCACACCATTGCTATAGTCAAAATATTTCTCGTTTTTTCCCTGTCCCGTATACGCAAAATCATCTTCCAAAGTGAACAGGGGAACATAGCTAACACCTCTTTTATAGGGATTAGGAGAGTCCCGGTCGAGGGAAAAATCTAGGTCAGTAAGTGGCACCAACTCCCCATTGACTTTTTGATAGAAAATATAGTACTCCCATACTACTTTTTATAGTAGTCCTCAGTAGTCCTCAGTAGTCCTCAGTAGTCCTCAGTAGTCCTCAGTAGTCCTCAGTAGTCCTCAGTAGTCCTCAGTAGTCCTTAGTACTCCTCAGTACTCTTCGTAATACTCTTCAAAGTACTCTTCATTATTATCCTGACGACGTCTCACGATTCCTCACTATTCGTCAGTACTCCCAATATTTCTTGGTACTCGTCAGGATTTCCGATAGAGCTCCTCGTTACTCTTCAAAACACTCTTGATAGTGTCATAGTTATCCTCGGTATTCGTCGGTCCTCAGCAGTCCTCAGTACTCCTCAGCTTCTCTTATGGTACTTCTCATTATATTGTCCGTGCTCTTCATAATACCCTTCACAGTTATCTCCAGCACTCCTCATTGTTATGCTCAGTAATCTCTATAGTACTGTTAGTCTTTTTATGGTACTTTGTCTTAACCGGGTACAACCGTTGGTGGGTGTTTTGAAAGAATATGAAATATTGGTTGTAAGAACACTATGATGCGTTGGGGGCAGTTAGAGGGGCAACCCTCTATTTATATACCTCGCGTTTGTAAACGGACACAAACAATCCGGGTTGCTGCTGATTGGTTAAGGCTGGGGATCGGTGTTTCAGAATGTGCGGCTGCATATGCAAGTTTATGCAATATCTCAAGTATTTAAAGGGGTGATCCCGCCGCGTAGCTCAGTAAATATTCATTTTTGTATTGTTTTTGAATCGAACTTTTACCGTTTGGTAACCATGGATGAGTGGTGAGTGGATGTTGCTGACTGTTCTGGTGAATGTTCTAGTGAAGGTTGCTGAAAGTTTTAAGTAGCTTCACATGATAATCCACGGTGTTAGATCCAAAATAGATCTTCAATGACCCATCCGGTATTTGAGCCTACGATGCTGATTGGTTATCAGATTTTTATCCTTGGAAATAGCCCTTTGGGTATAGCCCTTTGGATAGCCACTGAGTACGTATGAAGAGCCAAGCAGCTCTCTGCCAAGCAGTTGCTGCCAATAGGAAGGCAAAGATGCAGGATTTCATGATAATTCTGATACGATGTGACTAGTGAAAAGTGGGTTATATATATATCTAGCATTGTGACAGATGTATTGGTCATGGAAGGCTAGAGAAGTGAAAATTCCTTTCTGGTCCTGTACACAATTCCCCAATACTTGCCGTGTTTCGAAGCTTCAAAGTACAATCATAAAACTTATGTGAATACTTCCTCATTATTCATTAATATTATTCAAAAATCTATTCATTAACTGGGGACACTTATGTGGCATCTGCATATACACATATGACTTATTCTACATTCCACTGACACTTTAAAGTCTGACAATGACATCCGAATAAAGCATAGGCTTTCTTGAAGATGTTGCTACCGATAGTATAAAGAGGTACAGTTTGAAGAGGTACAGTTTAAAGAGGTACAGTTTAAATAGGTACAGTTTGAAGAGGGAGTGGTTGGTCCTGGTTCCTCTAGAAACTCACGGTACCGTAACTGATATACTTTTTTACTGAATTCATTATGATTGTCGGGAGGTATTTCCAAAATTAGTCACTTATTGATTTTTTACTTTGTTGGGTCAGTTTTATACTTGACCCTTTGTTAGTATGGTATGATTCATTGGTGCTTTATTTGGTGCTTTGGTATTGGAGAAGACCCAGTGAGCCTCAGTAGAGGAGAACAAAAGGGAGAGGAGAGTTACGAGTGTGCAATCTAGAATCAGAAAAAGTAGTATCAGAATTCCAATCCTGAACTTGCACTACGTTCCCAAATGACTAACTTCCTTGGTGCAATTTCGAAATAGACTACCCTGCAGTATCTAATACTGTACTATGAGCATGCACATTGAGGTTTCCCACCTTAAATGAAACACTGTCTCATATATTGTAACACCTGACCTTCCAACGCTCATTAGACTACTATATTATACGACTATCAAATTTTTATATTACTATATTATACGACTATCAAATGTTTATGTTACTATATTATACGACTATCAAATTTTTATATTACTATATTATACGACTATCAAACTTTTATACTACTATATTATACGACTATCAAACTTTTAGACTACTATACTAGACTACACAGTAAACTTTCCACAGTATACCACATGGTGTCTTCTATGCTGTGGTCTAGTATACCACACTACTACTAACTTCAACGGAACTATACTACAGTAATATATCACTACTTTACCAACTCAGACTAAACTGGCTACTGTCTAATACTAAAACTGTCTAATACTAAACTGCCTAATACTAAAACTGCCTAATACTAAACTGATTGTCTAATGGCATAGCAACATACTCTACTATGGCGTACTATGGTGTACTATGATACCACAATATACTACCATACTCAGTAGAGTGGGTAGTGGAAACAGTTATTGGTAACTCTAAGTATGGTGAATGTACAGCTGTGGAGATCTAACGTTGCCTAGTAACGAAACGAAAAGATTGGAAAAAGAAGGACCACTGAGTTCAGACCCGGAATAAGTAGGGCATATACCGAGAATGTACAGAGATTGTGAAATCAGTAGGGTATATACAGTGAAAGTACAGAGATTGTGGAATAAGTAGGGTATATACCGTGAATGTACAGAGATTGTACAGGAATCCTGGAATGAGTGCTCAACAGTACTAAAACGGTATTGGGTCAAATACTAAATTGACCAGAAAGTTATTGGTAGTAACTTCAGTTTGAAGTGGAAGTCTACAGGAAGTGTACTGTGTGCTACAGGAAGTGTACTGTGTGCTATAAGTGGAACGGTTACTATTAGTGGGGGGCACTATAGCAGAAAAGGTACAGCATGTCATGCAAAATTATCAAATAGTAGGTAGCCTTAAAGTTCAGTGCAATGTATGGTGGAGTATAAAGTAGAGTCGTATTATTTGAAGCAGTGGTAGTAGAGTAGATAAGATATTGGGCCAGTAATGGTGATACTGTAGTACACTAGATAGAGTAAAATCCACTACAGAGTAAAATGTAATACAGAGTAAAATGTAATACAGAGTAAAATGTAATACAGAGTAAAATCCACTACAGAGTAAAATGTAATACAGAGTAAAATCCACTACAGGGTAAAATGCACTACACATTAAAATCCACTACAGATTAAAATGTAGTACAGAGTAAAATCCACTACACATTAAAATCCACTACACATTAAAATGCAGTACAGAGTAAATTCCACTACACATTAAAATATAGTACAATATAATACTGTACTACAGTATTAAGCGAAGTAGGTATCATGCAGTCTTGAACCTATCCATGTGATGAAATACTACACTATACTACCATACTACCATATTTACTATAGTGTTCCTATACTATAGACTACTGTCTACACTACTAACTATACTGGGTATTATACTGTACCTACAGTGTACTACTCCTGTGATCGGTACTTACTATAGCTTTCTACTATGGTATACTATTGCATATTGAACTGACTACTATCTAATAGCATGTCATAGAGCTATACTTACTAGCCCACTACTACACTACTATAGTAATCTAGAACCATGCTATTTAAAACCACTATACCTTCTTATAATGGTATTACTATACTCTCATGGTACTACTACACTATGGTACTACTACACTATGGTACTATATACTGTAATGTTACTACTACACTATGGTACTACTACACTATGGTACTACTATACTCTAATGGTACCACTATACTGTGGAATATAAGAACTACTCCAGTACTCCATTACAGGGTATAGATCAGACGATTTGCTATATTACTTCACCAAGCTGCTACCTTAACTACTATACTACTACACCACTCTAGTACTATAACTGACACTACTACACCACTCTAGTACTATAACTGACACTACTACACCACTCTAGTACTATAACCGACACTACTACAACCTTCTATGGGTCACATCTGAACCACTATATTCTATTACTGTGCAGTACTATACTACACCATGGTAAACTGATTTACAGTAGCCATTATAGAACTATGCTACGAACACATTATTTCACATTACTTCACTACACTACTATTACACTGCACGGATATTAAAGTATAGTAATTATTTCAGAATTGTTATTGCTTCTGTTGCTTCAGAAATATCTTCAATTCATCAACATACCTTAGTAGAATGCTGTGACCAATTCTTGTGCTGTTAATAAGTACTTTAATAGAAAAAGACTATAGTATTTAGGTACAAAAGGATCACACGTGCATCCTACTATGTACAGATAGGGGTTATATGTAGTAGATTATAGTACTCTAGTCTAGTGTATGGAGTATTGTCTAGTGTATGGAGCATTGTCTAGTGTATGGAGTATTGTCTAGTGTGTGGACTACAGTCTAGTGTGTGGAGTATTGTCTAGTGGACTAAGTTCAGCTACTAAAGTAGTATGGCAATAGATACAATGAAGATTGATTATCAATATTGCTTTTTATCAGAATTCGTGTAACAATCATTATATGTTGGTGTATGGACATACTAGACTGAGTAGCGTGCGCGCAACACATGGGTGCAAAAGTCGCAAGGCTGTAGTATTGTTAGATTCCGGTTTCGTCAGGTACTCTGTTTACTATGTTCATTCGCCGGTGATTCCTCCTAGGGAGGAATCTGAGGTACTTAAATACTTTTAGAGAAAAAGGGCGTGCGACTTAGCACGGGAACAATAGCACTGAACGCCGTCCCAACATCGTGCGATGTTGGGTCTTAGCATCTTGGCATGGCCATTGTTAGGATTAGACAGTGAGGGCTTAAAATACCTCCATAGGTAGGATACTACCTGGTGGATCTAACAAGTATATGTTGAGATACCTTCGCATAGTTTGGGATTGTGATGACGTTGGCCTCCAATATTTCTTCTGAAATGGGACTTCTGGGTTCAACTTCGATCACTTATATTCTTCCCAAACTAGATATTAGTGATGTTATTTTTACAATTGATACCGCTCAAACCAGTGCGCGATGCTCTCTATATATAGTCAATGCCCGGGACTCCCACATCCGAAACTGGCATCTCGTAAAATATCCCGTTTCATCTGCACATGTATCTCTGAAACATGTGGCTTCTCTACATCTCATGTCAAGCCTGAGGGTTGTCGTTGCCCGCACTCACAGGTTGACAAATGTCACAAGTTCCACAAGTTCCACACTGTCTACTGTGTAGTGTCTACTATGTACTGTGTACTGTCTTCTATGTACTGTCTACCATGTACTACCTACTACTTACTATGTACTATCTACTACGTACTATGTACTACCTACTACTTACTACCTACTGTCTACTATGTACTACTTACTATGTACTACCTACTATCTACTATGTACTTGTAGAGAAAATAACGCCAGATCCACAACGACGGTTGCGGCACCAGGAGAACCCGTGATTAACCAGGAGTATTATCCAGTGGATCACTCATATAAGGCATTGACCTCATAGTCTCATCAAGATATGTAAACACTCTAGGAAAATGTGTACTTCAGGAATAGGAGACGGACAGTTGTTAGTGCTCATTGAAGTATTACCAATACGAGATCTTTTGGTGGTCTGGATACAGTCATTAGAGCAGAGGAGATTATATAAAGTACAGAAGTATACAGAATATAGAAATTCTACTAGAAAATAGAGATTATACTAAAGTATAGTAGAGTATAGAGTATAGAGTAAATAGTGTTAGACCCACCATGGGTAGACACACTACCCGTAGGTACTTTTCGAGCCTATGAAAGCCAATGACTCGTCCAAGGCACCAGACCCTGTATCCCAACTACTAACTAAAACTGGCTCAATCCCAACTACTNTGTATCCCAACTACTAACTAAAACTGGCTCAATCCCAACTACTAACTACTGACTACTGACTATTGGAGGCATCTTGGTATCCCTCCGGGCAGTTGATATTCGATTCTATGCTAACAATAAATGGCAGAGAAGTCTCTTTATACATTTGGAAATTCTTCCTTCATTACAGAATTCATTGTAACCACAATTGATTGCCGCAGGAAAACAGATGGATGGCTAACCAGCCAGCCGTGGGTATCCGAGTGCGCTCTTCATTGCTGGTTTTTGTTCTGATACCTCACTGAGAGAATAGCTCCGATCCTGCAGGGGTGGAGCCTCACCGAGGATCCATCCCTCATAGGGTACGGTC